>PVJC01013981.1:0-23452 GCA_004026665.1 Murina feae | reverse complement strand
CTCAGTATGTACTCTATAACAACACACATACAGACAAGAGGCAAATATAAACATTCTCAGCGAAGCACTAACAAGAATGAAAGGTTGGAAAGGGTCCAACGTCCTACAACGGGTAAATGGTTAAATAACCCAGTTTGTCCAGACGAATGAATACTACACAATCATGACTCCTACATGTACGGACTGGGAAAGATGTTACTAATTTTAGAATGCTGCAGAATAATACGCAGTGTGGTGTTATTTATGTTTTTTTAAAGTCCTTTCCTAGACACATGGAAGGCTATTTATTTTGCAAACTGGGTTGTATATAAATGTCACTCCTCTTCCATTTGCTCCATTCACAACTCCCTCTAGAGCTTAATAATTGAGGGCTTAACCCTCCTTTCTCCTGCCTCCAAATCTTGATACGTTGCCCACTTTCACGTCAGATGTATTATTCTACATGTAATAATACCCAGCGAGCTCTTTTTTGTCTCTCTTCTCTCTTGTCCCCCTACTGTCCTATAGAAGGAGCCATATCTATCTGGCCCTCTATGTAAGGTAACAGCAATACAGTTACAACAGAAGAATGCGCTTAAAACCATAACTGTCAAGCCCATATTCCTGAATGTAAACCACCGAAACAAGAGGCTGCCTGTTCAAAGCATCTACCTGGATGTGTGCTCTGCAGAGCACAGGGAATTCAAGGGCAATTCGAGGGAACCCACAGTGTGCCAGCTACTAATTTGACCATCTAAAACTAGACGCGTCGGCCCTTATAGGCAGGCTCCCTCAAATACCACCGTTGAGCAACCAACATTTGCTTTTCGTGGCAAGCACCATCTCCGGGGAATTAAATCTTGTCTTTTATTTACTCAGCTACGCAAATAAAAACTTGCAAGGCAGTAATAAAAGAAAAAGAAAACACCTCCAATCTAGAAATAATGTAAAGGACTCTCCTGAGGTTTCTGCGGGGATCCATCCAGTCCCGGGCTGTCAAATGCTGGAGGCAGAGAGCCTAGAGCGTGCGCACGCATCTGACCACGTTCTTATGGGCTGTTCTCTTGAAACTAAAACACAGCCAGTTTTCGACGTGAACATCTATCTACCCGTTGCTATAATGCAATGCAATGCAATACGGAGCCTGATGAACAAACAACAAAGTAGAAAACAGTTTGCAAAAGAACACCGAGGGAGGCCCGGAGCAGCCGGCACAGGACCTGCCCGTCTCCCGCACGGGATTCTGAGTGGCCAGGACTCTCTGCCCCTGAGGCTCCAGGGCTATTTATTTTCCTAACATTTGGAGGAAGCGTTAAAGCCCAGGCTGGCGCGCCTGTAGAAGAATTTATTTTTTTTGGGGGGGGGGAGGGGAACGCCCCCTAGAATATGATTCCTTTTCTCCTGCCCACTCTTAAATCATTCACGAAACAGATAAAGGGAGTTCAAGGCAAGCCCATCTCGCTTTGGCGAGTCACCGACGCCCTTGGAATCCAGTTCGTCTGGGGAATCTACGTGGAAGGCAAGCCCCCCCTGCGCGACTCCGTGTCCTAACCGTTCGCAGGAGAGGAGGGTCCCACAACCGTGCCCTTCACTCTCAGGACAGCAAAACTGCTCCCCGACACCCCGACACCCGAAAGTCACTCGCCCCATTTAGGCCTGTCTGCGTGTCCCCCTCCCAACCCCCACCGCTAACCCCGGGCTCCCATAGGCGCCCCTGCAGGGCAGACGTCCAGGGGCGGAGAACGACGGGACGGGGGACTCTGCCCAGCTCCCTCGGGTCCCAGGGGGAAAGAGGGACCGTTCTCAGAGGAGTCTGCCCCTCTTCCCCCCCTCCCCAGGAGGTCCCAGCGGGGGTCGCGAAGCCGCTGGCCGGACAAGAGGGAGAGGGTCGGGGGCCAGGGCCGGGGGATGCAGACCGTCCAGTGCCAGCATGGAGGGGAAGTCCTTGCAGCTGGAGACGCCCGTGGAGTCTGTAACGCATGTCTTCCACAGGTTGGCCCAAAAGGTGGCGGTGGTGATGACCGTGCCGTCGTTGGTGGATACCTTCCAGTAGTCGGTGGGCACCGTGGAAGACACCAGCAACCAGCCCGAGATGGAGACCGTGAAGGCGATGATCTCCAAGGCGGTGCTCGCCATGCCGCCCGCTGCCGCCACGCTCGCGCTCTCGCTCCGCTCCCACTCGGCGCGGGACCCCGAGCGCAGGAACCCGGGCTCCGCCCCGAGCGCCCCGCCCCGCCGCGCCCCGCCGCGCCCCGCCGAGACCCGCTGCTCGGGGGCGCGCAGAGACCTGCGGACGCGCCCTCGGAGGCAGAGCGCTCTCCCCGCGCTCTTCCGATGGCTGCCTAGCTAGTCTCCCGCCAGGTGCTCGGCGCCCCGGGTGGGCGCCCCTTCCCCCCTTCCCTCTTCCCCCCTTCCCCCCTTCCCCCGCCCCAACTCCGTCCCCGCATCTCGGGGCCGAGGGACAGCGGAGAATGGCTCTCCTGTTGGACAGAACTGGCAGCCGGATGTGGACAACCTGGTGCGTCCCACCTTCCCCCACCCCCTCCCAGACCTTCCCATGGCAAACAGCTTGGCTTCCAGAGCACCTTGTAAAAGAGCAGAAAAAGCCTTTTGTGTGTCCTACAAGCAGCCTCTAAAGGTTTGCGTGTCACACTTGTTGGGTGACCCTGTTCTGCTTGTCAGGAAGGGATTATTATGGCAGATCTGGGCTCGAAATCAGCCTTGCTCTAAAATTCTTTGGTTCCTTTTGGCCTTGTAGTGTATGGAAAGAGGTGCTTGGCACAGGCCTAAATTCACGGTTGCCTCATGTGGGGAGCACAGGCTCCATCGGAGACTTAAGTGCTCCAGCCGCAAGGCCGGTCTGTTGATACTAATGCACTCACTACACACCTTATGAGGCCCTTCCAGCTCCCAGGTCTGAGGCTATTCTATGAATTGATGGTTCTGTCACAGTGGAAACTGCTCTATATCTTGTTTTTTCCACCTCCACCTTTCCTGCCTAATTGAAAAGTTTAATTGATTCCTTCATTGCTGTCTCAAGGTATGCATAAAGATCAGGGTGTACTTTCGCCTCCTGGGGTCACGAATCTGGGCTTAAATGAGAGAACAAAGACACTGCTTTTACTATGGGGTTATTATTTATCTATTTAAAGCTCTTGGTATGAGCTTTCAGGATTCACTTCTTGCCAAAAGTAACCAAAGGTTTAAAACCTATAAATAAGCCCACTATAATAAAGCTAATCGCTTAACCCCCTGTTTCACAATCTTTGTGCAGGAACACTTTGGCTCTTTGTGAAGAATTTCTCAATTCCCTTTTGTCACTTTTTTTTTTTTTTAACCAAATGGATACAGAATGAAATTTGAGGTGATTAGAAGAGAGAAGGTTGGACCACAGAACCATCGAAATAGCTTTGGAGGGACCACTGAGGACGCTAGGACAAGCTCACACTGAACACAATGATCTTCTCTAGGAATAATATTTAGTTCATCCTCTAACCTTCAGAGTCATGGGTTCAGTGTGTTGCAAAGCGGGTGTTATGGTTTGCTTTGGTTTTGACAGCCTTTTAGAAAGTGTTTCTTCCTATCGAACCCAAACCTATCTCTCCTTAATTTCCACCTAAATGCTGTAATCTCCACGAAGACAATACAGGGTAAATCCAACTCTGGCTGTGCAGAAGCCGCTGGGAGGTGGGTGCGTGTGTGCTTGCCTGGTATAAGTGGGAATCAGGTGAGGGTGGTTTGCCTGGTGGGTGGAGAACTGGTCACACCACTGTTTTGCTCGTGGTCCCAGCTTAGTGTCTCCTGTTAGGCTCACCAGTGGATCAAGCTTACAGCTTGGAAAGCACCTACCTAACCTCACTCTTCACATCTTCCCTGCTATTCAAAGCAGTCACCTTTGAGTATTGACTACAAAGTATCCTCTACTCTTTTGTATGATTTGCCTTTTTAAAGTGCTTTTATCATCTGGTTTCTTGCCCTCCAGCATATTTCCGCAATTGTGTCTATGCTGTATTCCTTTCTAAACAAGCTACCTTTTTCCTGATCCATTTTATTATTTAAAAAAACACAAAAAAGTGATGAACCAAAGACATTCCCTGTAGAGTTTCTAAAATTAAAAATTTTACAAATTTTGGTTTCGTACTTTATTTCCTGGTCTTGTTGGACAGTCTCTTTGTTTGCTTGTGTCTTCCTCATGGTAGTTACTCACCAAAATTGTTGATTCTTTTTGTTTTTATAAGATAAAATGCTGACTTATTTTTGACACACACAAAAAAGTATAGTATTGAGGCCTTGAAGACACAAAAGTTCCTAATTTATCAGCAGGTAGGCTATAAATTTCATTGTTTAGTACTAAAAGCACATTATTGTTAAAAGAGGGAACTATGAAGAATGGTTTGGTGTTTTAGATCAGTTCCCAAAAGCTATTTAACAGATAATGTAGCTTTATCTGTTGTACTTAAAAAAATTCACAAACCTAGCTCACCATTGCAACATAGCTTCCAGAGGAAACTAATCCTGAATTCTAACTTGAATTCACATCCCTCCCCCCGACCTGCCCACAGATCAAATCCTTTAAGCCAGAATCTCCACCAGCGGCTCTGGTAATGATATTTCCAAGGTTTCTGGTCTATAGCCAGGTTGGGAACCATGGCTCTGACTGTTTGAGATACGTATAACTTAGTGAAACAGATGGTGTGTATTATGGAGAGAAGGAATATTAATCTCTTAGTTGAATACTTTGAAAACAGAAATATTCTTTTCCTGTAGAGATAGTAATGCACCATTTTAACTTTAAAGAAGTTGAAAATATCACCAGCAACCCATCAATTAAGACCTGGGTGGCAGCACGATTAGTTCCTTTGCCAGTTCAAACAGACTAGGGTCGTCATGCCTGTGGACTTGATTAATTTTCTACCTTTATTCTTTGTTCATTCTATGAGGCTGGACAACCCTAACCACTTTTTCTTCCCTGGCATGTTCTGCATATTTATTTTAAAGAGTTATACTTTAGACCCAACAAGTGCCTGACCAAATGATGAAAAACATTAACTTTCTCTGATACTTAAAGAATATTACATAATGAATCAGCCATTTACTTTACAATGTCTTATATCTTGAGCTTTTCAAAACCAGTTAATTCAGAAGAAACCTAAAGATAGTACAGACTACCACATAATTTAACGTAAGGATGTCCAGGAAATGAATGGACCAAATAAAGATTTTTAAAAGAAGTAATGGATAAATGGCCCATTTCACTTTAAGATTATAGAGTTCCCAATAACCTTTGCAGTTAATCTGCAAAACAATATAAATGCTTCTTTATTTTCTTTAGTATAGTATTGTGGTTTAAAGTGCTTTTATCATCTGGTTTTATCATTAGTTCAATTTTTAATTTAACTATTCATAACAAACTGTTCTTAACTTCAATATAAAAGTGAACGCAGCTAGAAAGTTCTCCAAATTATTCA
The DNA here is from genome assembly GCA_004026665.1 of Murina feae. Taxonomy (NCBI): domain Eukaryota; kingdom Metazoa; phylum Chordata; class Mammalia; order Chiroptera; family Vespertilionidae; genus Murina; species Murina feae. Next base: position 18,005 of record PVJC01013981.1, on the reverse strand, counting down.
AAGTAACACCTTAATTAATAATAATTTGGTCTTTATAAAAACACCTGTAGATTTTTTCCTGTATGAAAACTAATATATCTCTAAATTTGTAAATTTCACATGAATACATTTAACATCCTAAAGTAAATGCTGAGCCTTTCTTTGAGACCCAAGCTACTGGGATTAGCACAGGAAGTTATTTCTTTGGAGTTATGCTTATTAAAGAAAAATTGAGGATTCCCCCACCCCAGCAGTTGTTCAATAGGAGTGAAACCAGTTTAGCCAACTGAGCAGGAGATTTGCAGAAATTCTTTACTTGAGATTCAACTCACTTGCCAAACAACACAGGTGTGCCTTTCAACAGCTCAAGGATTTTCTAAGCATAAAATTTGGTTTCAGTATACATTAGCTCCTTCCTAGTAGCATGCATCTAGTCAGCTGGGAAGAAACGGAAGGCCTGATAAATGCAGCATTAGCTAAAAATAAAAAAAATTTTTTTTTAAAAACTGCCCAGGAGCCAAATATTGTTACACAGGTCAGAGAAGACTTTAATACCGATACTGAGATAGTAAAATAGTGTATCTGTGTTCTTTTTTCTTCCATTTTCCCTAACACTCTTAGTTTATCTTAATGCTCTACACTAATTCTATGATATTTGTAATCTACTTAGTATGAAAGCCACAGTGATAGGTACAGTTCTGAGAATGAACACTCATGCTTATCATTGCATCACTGATCATACATGTATGTCTGTCTGTATATTTGTTTGCAAATTATAAGAAAACAGTGCCTTATTTTGCTACTTGGTACCCTTTGAGGCTGTACTGCATCGGAATATTTCAATGGGCCTATTACACATGGGTGCCGTATATCTTGTGGGTTTGTTTTTTATGCATCCATTGAAAACACATTCATTCTCGATTCTGAGGTGTCTTAGGATCTCCGAGATCCCCCCAGGGCCCCTGAAATGGTAAGGTTTGGGCTCCAGCAGCTCAGGGTGATCTTGGTGGACACCCTCGCACTCTGAGATACTGGAACCTCCAGGGCTTGCAGATGGGTTAGTTATATTTGCTGCTCAATAAACATCTTACGAATATTAGTTCAACCGACCCAGGCTGGGCAGCACATAAATCCATGTTCTGGGCAAGTTTTATTGATCTGACTTGCAGCTTCCTCATTTCTAAAATGAAGGAGTTATTTTGGATGGTTTCCAAGAACACTTTGAACTCTGAAAGTCTCTGAGTCTATGATACCTAATGAGCTCGCCCAATCACAGACTAAATCAACAAGGAGAGAAGGGAGGCAAGAGTTTTCTTTTGGTGTTCTCACCACTTTCCTTTCTACCCACTCCCTGACATTACCTCCCTAGCTATATTTAAAGGGATGGATGATGGGGCGTTTGGAGGAGGGGAGTGTATGAAGATAATATTCTTACCATTTCTATTGACAGTGTTATCTTCAGTTGTTAATTTTATCAGAAACATGATGTAGCATGGTAGTTCAATTCACTTAGGAGGCAGGGTGACATAGGGGATAAAGGGCATATGAGGGAACTGATAAGATGGATAAAATTCTAGCTCTGTATGGCCTTAGGCAGGTCACCTAATTGTTGAGTTATGTTCAACTATAAAACAGGAATAAATAATAGCTTCTTTCGAAGTGATTGTGAGAATGAGAGACAATGTATATAAAGGACCTGGAACACGGTAGATATTCAGTTTTTTAAATGGGTATTATTCAGTTCATTCGTGTTCTTTCATTTGAAGTGATAAAATCGCATTTTCCCTAAAAGTGATATTAGTCAGAGTTAGACTGACATGTAGTAATTAAAAAAGAATGGGCTGTATTTCAAATCTTAAAGTTAAAAAACAAAGTGTTTATAGAGTGCTAACAGAGAAGAGGTAGGTGCTGAGAACAGAGAGTGAGAAAACAGGGAGGGAGGGAGAGAGAGAGAGAGAGAGAGAGAGAGAGAGAGAGAGAGAGAGAGAGAAAGAGGACAGTCCAAATATAAAAGTGTGGCAAAAGTGAAAAAACTAGAAGGCAGGTAATGTAAAAGGGGTGGACAACTACAAGATAGAATAAGAGAAATGGAAAAATGCAAGGACAAAGAAAGGGATTTTGAAAGAAAGAAATGGGAAGGGGGCAGGGACCTGCTAACCAGTGGAGGGGAGGAGGAAGGTGGCACTGAGAAAAGGAGATGGGGGGGCAAGAGGAAAAGCGGAGGATTGCTTTCAAGAGCCCTCACCTTTCTACGTTACTGTGGGTCAAGGGGGGAAACAATACTTTCTAGTGCCAGTTACAAATGAAGAGACTTTCTCCTCTCCCTGGGCCTCAGAATAGGGCTAGTGAGAGGTTTATTTATTTAAAAGCACTCAGAAGTCCCATGTTTACCATTTGGCTCACTTCATGGGAAAAATTATTGGAAGTTTGAAATGAATTCTTTATAGGTCAAGAATGCAAGTTCCTACAGAAACATACCCATAAGCAAATACTTATGAGTATTGTGAGGTTGTTGTTAGTTTGTTTTTGTGTTTTTTCCCCCCAAATGTAGGCTTTCTTCTATTTTTTTTTAATCTAATAAAAACCTATACTGTACCTTTTGGATACCAGTCCCATTCCAAGTATTTAACTCACTTAATAACAGCCATACAAAGTAGGGAGTATTTTCATTCCTTTTGTGTAGATTCTCATCTGTACAGCCAAACCACAGAGAGATGGAATAACTTGCTCTAGAAGGAGGTGGGGTTTAACAACGTAGCCCCCTTAGTTCTAGAGTCTACACGCCTTTGTAATAAATTGCTTTCAACCAAAACAACTCTGTAGTTTGTGTAGAGTATTCAGTTATTACCCACTGAGTATATGAACATACACACCCACAAAAAATGAATTGAAACAATTCCAGATCATTTGTATTTATCTTTATAATGCAGGAACATGGCTTTTATAATCAGATTTGATCAGAGTACCTAATTTCCTTATTTAATTTCATTGTTTGATTAGATCTTGTAATAGGTGAATTGAAGTTCAGTAATATTCTGTTTAACAGTGTTCTGGGCAAGGCTGATTCATTAAATCACAGTTTGTGTTTAGAACATTTATCTTAAAATATGTGTGTGTTTGTGTAGATGTATGTACACATATATATTAGTACGTGTGTGTATACACACATATACACACACATTATACTAGAACACAGTTCATTAGAGTACTTTGTTAACTCTGTCTTTTCCATACTCTCAGCCAGTTAGAAAATAATGAGCACCCACCCTTCTACCTGATTATCCTGAATTGGGGGTGTTCTGCAGTCTGCGTTGTTTACTGTGCTAGGCCTGTCTTTCTTACGTTAATTTTGTTTTCTGATGAAGTTTGACCCATATTCACTGACAAAATGTATGCTACAATAAAATAAAGGAAAAGTGTCTCATTCATGTGTTCAAATGCAAAACCCGATTGTTTCTGGAATGACCATACTACCCGGTGTGTCCACAGCAGTGCAGGATGATTCTTGTTTTTTCATATCCTCACAAACACTTGTTTTTATCTGACTGTATAATTGTCATATTACTACTTTAAACCCAAATTTGTCCATTTCCAAAGTTCATCTCCTTATGTTTAAATGATATCATTGTCATCCATGTTTTGAAGACGTTCAAAAATATCTCTTTAAAGATAAAAAATACAAATACTCAAAAGTTTCAGATGTTGCTGTATCCAAAGTGAAAGGGTCATTATCCGAACATTTTGGGGTCCATTACTATTTGTTGTTCTTTGTCGACCTCCTCTTACCTGGTTATGACACACACACACACACCAAGGGCAAAGGAATAGAGGCTAAGAGAGAAAAAATAAAGGGAGAATAAGAGTGACATATAGTAAAACAGAATGTTTTCTCTAATTATTAAAACATTGATTGGAAGTGAAGGTGATAAGGGTAGGAGATGATGAAGGGGATTTTTAATATGAGCTTGTGTGTATGTGTGGAGTAAGAGGGAAGGCAGGACATTGACCAATTTCTACTTTTCATTGGGTTGCTTTAGCCATCTCAATAAGGTAGATAGGTAGGTAGATAGATAGATAGATAGATAGATATCTGATAACTATATCTATACACATCTGAGCACTGGAGATTTAATACATCTAAAGAGCCATAATTAGTCCTGTGTTTGGGGAGATGAGGAAAGGGCAGAATACAATGACTGAATTAAGCATGAAGGTCATATCAGCAGGACCAAACTCTTCTTTGCTTTTTTGCTTTAAAGCTAAATTGCTCAAGCTTTGGAAAAGAAGTTTGTGACCAGAATCTCCTCATCACTAAATATTATGTGATAATTGCTAGGTGTGCCAAAAAGGCAAGTTTTCTTGCCCACTAACTTTTGTCTCCATTTCCTTTACTGTATCCTTAAAGGTAACCTCAGCTCTCATGGAACTTGATGGGATGACTTTAAGGAAATGATTGAGAAAAGAGAGTTGATCAGAGACTATTGAACATCCCTGCAAACGAAAAGAATGACCAATTATTATGAGAATAGTGATCTGAAAAAACTTCAGCCAGGCAGTGGTTTTGATTTCTGAGAATTCAAGGAGTTTTGGGGAAGCCAGTGTAAGATGGTTGGATTTATTGCCATGAGATGCTAAAAAATCCCATTTAGTTCACTCAGATTTCCCTCCCATTTCAAGAACAGCATTATTCATTTATTACAATTCAAAATACATTTATTGGGTGCCTATCATGCTGCAGGCATCCTTCCACACATTGTGGATATGGTAAACAGAACAAACAGAATCTCTGCCCTGATACAGCTTACATTCCACTGGTGGAGACAAGAACAAGGTAAGAAAAAGATTGAGTGTATCAGACAATATACACTAAGATGACAGAATAACCACATTTTAGGACCTCCTACAGGTCTACACGGTGCCTTTGAGTCAATTCAAGAATGGTGCCCCATCATATGTGTAGCTAGAATCCCACAGCTAGGACAGCAGAGTGTCCAAGCATATGCAGCCCCTGCCATATGCAGCCAAGCCCTGAAACTATTTCATTATCACTCTCTCCCCCACTGTTTCATCATGTGTATAAAATCTATAAGGAAATAGTTCAGATGCAGCTTTTCCATCTACGTTTATGTCTATTTGACTTTTACTGAAATACGTATACTTAGTTTGATGCTATTTAAGAACAATATGACACACATGTTTTATAGTTCTAGAATATTAGAGTTAGAAAGACTTTAAAAATTATGTAATTCATCATTTTACAGAGGAAGAAACTGGAATCCACAAGTGACTTACTTCTTTTTAAAATATATATATATATATATATATATATATATATATATATATATTGATTTCAGAGAGGAAGGGAAAGGGAGAGAGAGAGATAGTAACATCAATGATGAGAGAAAATCATTGATCAACTGCTTCCTACATCCCCCCTCCCCTCCCCGATCAAACCCACAGCCCTGACCAGGAATTGAACCATGACCTCCTGGTTCATAGGTCAACGCTTAACCACTGAGCCATGCAGGCCAGGCCTCAAGTGACTTCTTAATGTATATTAATTTACTAAGTGTATGTTGAAGTATTATACCAATTGGAATAACATTTTTTGTATGTTATTCTTCAAAAGTGTATGAATTTGAAAAATTCTTTGAGTTGAATTATAAAAATTTGAATTATAAGCAAGGTTTGAATATTTAAAAGTGAAAATCTCCTCAATGCTATATTTTTTCCAATGAAATATTAATAAGTATATTTCTAGGAGGTTTTTGCTTCAGGTAAATGCAGAGTCATCTGTATAAATGGCTTTTGAATAGTAACATCAAAAGAAAGGAAGTAATGTCTGCTGATAATAGGGTAGACAGATAACAGACACACCTCTTTTTGTGGTTCAAAGCAATTGCTGTTTCTATGTTTGATTTAGGGTTTGTGGAAAGAATTAATGAAAAAACCTAAAAAACAAAGTTGATGTCATGTTTTGCTTGTGATTATTATAACTGCCACACCTCTAGGATTTGGGACATAAAGCTTTCTGACAAACAAATATGCCCTAAGTCAACTATTTCCCCAACATGCAATTCACCCACCTATGTAATCCTACAGAGTTATGCAATGTTTTGTTTTCCAATCAAAACATGATATGAAGATCATATTTTATTTTTTTGACATGGTAAATGAAGTAGCCAGTAACATTTGGTTAAGCAACCTGAATGATTTTCTGTTTGTTTGTTTGTTAGTGGAAAGGAGGAAAGCAAATAAAAGTCATTATGTTATGTTAATTTCCAAATATCAAATTAATTAAATCAGAGCTGTTACAAAACTGAATATATTATGAGCATGGATAAATAGTTGTTGGATTTAATTGTATTAATCAAAAAGGATAAATGATAAAATATTGAATGGAATATTAAGCATAAACTCTCTAGGTCCACCTGTAAATATCTAAGTTTTAGTTACTCTTCCAAGTAAATAACCTTTTTATTTATTTATTTTTATTTTTTGCTGTTTTATTTTTTATCATTTAAAGTTTTACAAATATGTACTACTATTTGTAAATAACCTTTTTAAATGAAGGAAAGTCATATATTTTCAAATTATAATTTTGCAACAAATATGAGGCCTTATTTTACACTTCAAATGATCATATTAATCCTCAAATAATTACCCCTTTGGTCTTTGACAGCCTGCTATATTATACATCCTATATAATAAAAGCCTATGTGGCCATGACACCCTCACTCCATGACACCCTCATGCTGTAATAACCCATCATACCCTGACTATTTTGGCTCAGTGGATAGAGTGTCGGCCTGTGGACTGAAAGGTCCCAGTTTTCGATTCCGGTCAAGGGCATGTACCTTGGTTATGGGCACATCCCCAGTAGGAGGTGTGCAGGAGGCAGCTGATCAATGTTTCTCTCTCATCGATGTTTCTAACTCTCTATCCCTCTCCCTTTCTCTCTGTAAAAAAATCAATGAAATATCTAAACTAATAAAAGCGGAATAGTAAAATTAACCGTTTCTTCGGGACGCCCACCAGCCAATCAGAGCGGCTGTATGCAAATTAACCCAGCCAACATGGTGGCCGCCACTCACGGACCTGAGTAAACGTTTAGGCAGCGTTGGTTGAAACAGGAGCGAAAGGGAAACTGTTTTCAGCCCTTGGCAGGCAGGCTCCTCCGAAACATGTTTCAATAATGTAACAATCACAGAATCCTCGGGAGCTGAAGGACACAGCAGCCCGGGCCTAACCAGTAAAAGTAACAATTGTTTCATTATAGACGCTGCGAGGTGAAGCAGAAAGGAGGCTTCCTTAGTAGTTAGTAGGCCGCCTTAAAGGAACAGTGTATCAATTATAGAAGATAAACAAACCCCAGGTCTTAAAGGAACAGCATCAATTATAGGAGATAAACCTCAGAAACCTGCGTCCAGCCAGCCTTGCTGGGACGTTGGGTCAATGGGAGCTGTGGGCAGCCTGAAAGCCCCTCACCCAGCCTGGTCAGGCACGCCAGCAGGTGGACATCCCCCGAGGGGTCCCAGACTGTGAGAGGGCACAGGCCGGGCTGAGGGACCTCCCGCGTGTACAGAGCGGCTGCAGGGCAGGACAGCACAGGACCCAGGACCTGTGAGTGGGAAAGAGGTGGCAGGGTTAGCAGCCTGCTTGGTGGGCTTCCCAGGCCCTTTGCAGGGCATCGGGGAGCAAGTAGGAGGCGGCAGGGAGTTGGCTGCCTGCTTGGCAGCTGTCCAGGCCCTTGGAAGGGCATCAGGGAGTGGGAAAGAGGTGGCAGGGAGTCGGTGGCCTGCTTGGTGGGCTTCCCAGGCCCTTTGCAGGGCATCAGGGAGCAGGAAAGAGGTGGCAGGGAGTCAGTGGCCTGCTTGGCAGCTGTCCAGGCCCTTGGAGGGGCATCAGGGAGTGGGAAAGAGGTGGCAGGGGGTCGGCGGTCTGCTTGGTGGGCTTCCCAGGCCCCTTGCAGGGCACCAGGAAATGGGAAAGCAAGGTGGCGGGATGGGGAGTGGGAAAGAGGTAGCGGGGGGGTCTTGGCCTGCTTGGTGGCTGCCCAGGCTCTTTGCGGGGCACCGAGGAGCGGAAAAGCAAGGCTGCAGGGGCCGGGGTCCTGCATGGCAGCTCCGCAGACCCCTTGGCGGCACCGGGAAGTGGGAAAGGAAGGCAGCAGGGGACGGGTGAGTGGAAAAGAGTTGGTGGCCTGCTTGGCGGCTTCCCAGGTCCCTTCCGGGGATCAGAAGCAGGAAAAGGCTGGCCTGACTACAAGGCGGAGTTTTCCCTGCTTTCTGATGGCTGGAGGAAGATGGGCAGTAGGCAAGCTTGGGAGGCAGGCAGCACCCAGCCCTGGCCACAGCTCAAAAAAGAGAACAATATGCAGGGGAGGGCAAGAGTCTGAGAGATCAACATAGAGGGGGTGTCTGCTCCAAGCCTTGACGGTGTGCCTGGGGGCAGGCCCCCGGCAGGTAGACACACACAGGAGGACTGCTCCAAGCCTCAGATGCGGCTGGGGGCAGGTCCCCAGTGGTCACACACACACACACACACACACACACACACACACAAAAGGTGCCTGGCAGACTGGCGCCATCATAGGACATCCACTGAGGGGTCCCAGACTGTGAGAGGGCACAGGCCGGGCTGAGGGACTCCCTCCACCCCGAGTGCACAAATTTTTGTGCACCGGGCCCCTAGTATATTAAAAAAAAAATAACTCATCACCAGTAGGCTGAGTGCGCAGCAGGTGTGGGTAGGTGGGTGGGGCATGCATGGTGAGGTGTGTGCGGGTGGGCGGGGACTTGACGCTGTATGCATGGCATGGAGGTGGCTCTGTGCAGTGGGAAGGTAGGTCCCTTGGCTTCGTGTGGTGAGGCCAGGGGTCACACAGCTCTGTACACCAAGGCCTGGGGTCCTGCGGGCACCAGTGGGGGCAGGACGCTACAAGACCGCCCCCCCTCAAGTGCATGAATTTCATGCACTGGGCCTCTGGTTATAAATAATACATTTATCACTAAAGAATATTTCTACAGGTGATTTTCAACCACACAATGTGAGTTTAGAAAAATGCAATATATTTTTCATCTGCTTATTTTGCTCCATTTGTAAACAGAGTTGACTACTAACATACCTCCTTTTATTGCACTTTGCAATACTGAGCTTCACAGATGTGTTCTTTATGAATTGAAGGCAAGGCCTTCCACCAGCAAAGCTGATAAGATTTGCTTTATTGTTGTGATCTGAAACCAAACCTGTGATATTTCTGACATATGTCTGTACCGATAATCTACCAGGAAGAGCTACATGGTAAATTTTTTTTAAAGTGTATTTTATTGATTTTTACAAAGAGGAAGGGAGAGGGATAGTTAGAAGCATGGATGAGAGAGAAACATTGATCAGCTGTCTCCTGCACATCTCCCACTGGGGATGTGCCCGCAACCATGGTACAAGACCTTGACCAGAATTGAACCTGGGACCTTTCAGTCTGTAGGCCGTCGCTCTATCCACTGAGCCAAACCAGCTAGGGCTACATGGTAAATTTGATCACAGATAAGGTCACCATTTTCTTGTATCCTTTTTCCTAACAGTAAATTACTTTTGACTTTCACTATGCTTGTATTCCACTGGTTTAAGAAAAACCAAGCTCAGTTCTAAGTAGTATGCACCACCTCAATCCTACCTACTTAAAATAGCACCTCTCTTTTTTCCTCACCACCTCAAAAGCTCCAGTTCACTCTCAAACTCAGGACACAATACTTCTCAAAAGGATGGACTTTAGTCTCCTCCATATATACTAATGTGCACTTTACCTAATCGATGGACAAATGTGAATGTGGCTCCTTACTGATTATGACTTCTGTTTAATTATGGTTATAACTGTGACTCTGACTTTAACTATAAGATTTTTTATTTATTTACTGAATGTAGCATACACATTTCCAGTGCAATGTTTTATTTCTGGTAAATAGAGTCAAAGAGGAACCACATCTGTGACTACATTTCAAAATCACATTGATTTTTGAAGTACATGCATTCATATTCTGAATAAAATACTTATTAAACACAAAATAGTGGAGTTCAAATGCCACCCTGCCCTAATTCCTATTGTTTTAAAGTAATGAAAATAGCATACCATTTTAAGATATGAAAATATAAGGTCAATACAGCATTGGAAGATGTGTGTGTTTTTTTATTGTTACTCTTGAGTGCAATGTAAAGAAGTAGCACTGTACTGCCATTTAAAGGACCAGGAAACAGATACATGGAAAGGTGCTGAACCTCACTGGCAATTAGGGAAATGAAAATGAAAGCCACAATGAGATACCACCTCACAACTATTAGAAGGGCTATTATCAATAAGACAAGTAATAACAAATGTTGCAGCTGTTGAGAAAAGGAGACACTCAGTCACTGCTAGTGGGACTATTAACTGGTACAGCCACTATGGAAAACAGTATGGAGGCTCCTCAAAATATTAAAAATAGAGTTACCATATGACCCAGCAACCCCTCTTCTGAGTATCTACCTAAAACTTTGAAAACGTTTATTTGTAAAGATACATTACCCCTATGTTCATTGGAGCACTAATCACAGTGGCCAAGACATGGAAACAACAGAAGTGTCCTTCAATAGATGATTGTATATGGAAGATATGGTGTATACATATAAAAGGCTAATATGCAAAGTGTCCCTGTGGGAGTTCGACTGGGAGAACTGGAGTTCTATTGCTCGCTATGATGTACGCTGACCACCAGGGGGTGGCATGAAATGAAGGAAGGCCCTGGCCAGCCCCCCAAAGGCCCTGATTGGCCCTGATCACTGGCTAGGCCTAGGGACCCTACCTGTGCACAAATCTCGTGCACTGGGCCTCTATTAGGTGTGTGTATACATAGATCTACATAGGTATATATAGATATATAGATCTATATAGGTATATATAGATATATATATATATCTATATATACACACACACACACAATGGAATACTATTTAACCATAAGAAAAGATGAAATGCTGCCATTTGTGACAAGATGGATGAATCTTGAGAATATCATGCTAAGCCCAACAGAAAAAGTCAAGAGCCATATGATTTCACTCATATGTGGGAATATAGAACTGAAAACAACAAATGAACAAACAGAAACTCATAGACACAGATAAAAACATGGTGGTTACTATTGGGAAAGAAAGGTAGGGAGGAGGGTTGTAAAGCGTAAAGGGGGCCAAACATTTGGTGACAGAAGGAGATTTGACTTTGTGTGGTAAACACATAACAAAATATATTGTTGATATATTACAGAATTGTACACTTAGAGCCTATATGATTTTATTAACCAACTAGAGGCCCAGTGCATGAATTCATGCATGGGTGGGGTCTAACCAGCCCTGCCCCAATCAGTGGATTGGGGCCAGGCCTGTCGGGTGGAAAAGATGGTGGGAGGTTGGCTGGTGGGCCCTGCCCCCAATTAGGGGGGGGACGATTGGGGGCAGGGATGGCTATGGGGAGGGGCTATGGGCAGTGGGCCAGCTGGCCCCATGCCCAAATGGGGCCAGGGGAAGGACCATGAGTGGTTTGCCAGCCAATCCCACCCCTAATTTGTGTGTGGGAGCCCAATCAGAGGTGAAGCTGGCTGGGGGGAGGGGCCATGGGCCAATCAGGGTGGTGGAGGCTGATCAGGGGTGGGGCAGCCATGGACAGGGGCTGCAGGAGGTTGGCCAGCCAGCCCCACCCCTATTGGGGTAGAGGGGGGAAAAACAGGGTGGGGCTGGCTGGGAGGAGGGGCTATGGAAGATTGGTCACAGTCTCTACCCCCTCCACCTCTGATTGGGCCAAGTCACTGGCTGCAGTGGGCATCATAGTGACTGGTTGTTCTGGTCGTTACAACGTTCTGGTCGCTGGCTTTTTATATATATACTAGGGGCCCAGTGCACAAAATTCATGCCCAGTCTGCTCCCTCTCACATATTGGAAGCCCTTAGGGGGTGTCTCACTGATGGCTTAGGCCCGCTCCCTGCTCCCCTTGAGGAGCGGTCCTAAGCCTCAGTCTGGCTTCTCTTTGTGGGAGGCGACCAGGCTAATCAGGGGAAGCCACCAGCCCCATCACTCCACTGCTGCAGCCACTGCCAGTAACCGCAGCCACTGCCAGTCACCGCAGCCACCAAGGTGTTTTCATCAACATGGACTCCTGTCCCTTTACCATGAAAAATGACAACTTTCTTTAGGCATTTTCAAGATGTGTCTTTCATAGGATATAACATTTCTTTCTTTCTTTTTTTTTTATCCTCACCTGAGGATATGTTTCCATTGATTTTTAGAGAATGTGGATGAGAAGAAAAAAACAGAGAGAAACATCAAAGTGAGAGGAACACTTTGATTGGTTGCCTCCTGCATATGCCCTGAACTGGGCCTCAACCAGGAAGGAGCCTGCAACCTAGGTACATGCCCTTGGTCAGAATTGAACCCAGACCCTGCAGTCAGTAAGCTGAGGTATTTCATTATTCATTGAGCCAAATAGGCTAGGGCAGGATATGACATTTCTTAGCCCTCCAGCAGTGGACCTTCATTTTTTTTCCTCTAGGAGTGTGGTGGAAAAATCCTAGATTGTCTTTAGAGTAAGATGACTAGATTTAAAGCAGTACACCATTGACTGGGGGCAGGGGCAGGGGGGTTCTTTTTTTTTCTTTTCTTTTTTTAAATTTTCTTTTTTTATTATTATTACTTAAAATATTACAAAGAGTAACCAGGACTTTTTTAAAACACCATGGGACATGGGACAGACTGTTCAAAATCGGGACTGTCCCGTCAAAAGTGGGACGTCTGGTCACTTTACTTTAGGGATTCTTATTACCCAAGTTACTAAGAATATTACCAGTGCGTACAGGGAGCTTAGCCAATGAGTGGTAAGAAAAGGTGTTTCCTCTGTAGTTCACTCTGATCACTGGCTCCACCCCTGCCCCTCCAATCCCAGCTCTACCCCTGCCCAGGCCTGTAACCTCTGGCTGAGGATGCAAGCCTGGGCAGGGGACTCCCAAGCCTCTCCGATCACTGGAATCAGAGAGCCCAGCTCTCTGCGATCGTGCCCCCTGCCATCATGGGCTCCGCCCCTGCCCCACTGATAGCCTCTTGCTAAGGCTGCAAGCCTGGGCAGGGGACCCACAGACCCCTGAAATCGCTGGCTCCAAACCTGCCCAGACTTGCGGTCTCTGCCTGAGGCTGCAGTCCTGGGCAGAAGACCCCTAGCCCCTCTGATCACTGGCTACACAGAGCCCAGGCCTCTGTGATCACCAGCTCTGATCCTGCCCCCTGCCATCGTGGGCTCCGCCCCTGCCCCACTGGCAACATCTGGCCAAGGCTACAGGCCTGCGCAGGGGACCCCCAGACCCCTGCTTTGCTGGCTTCACTGGTGCCCAGGCCCCTGTGATCTCAGGCTCTGCCCCTGCCCCTCCGATCGCTGGCTCTGTGGAGCCTAGGCCCCTGCGATCTCCAGCCTTGTCCCTGCCCAGGACTGAGACCTCTGGCGCAGGCCTTATGCCTGGATAGGGCACCCTCATACCCCTCTGATCACCAGCTCTGCCCTTGCCCATGCCTGAGGCCTCTGGCCTGTGCAGGGCACCCCCAGTCCCCTCTGATTGCCTGTTCCACCCCTTAGGTTCCCTGCCTCCCCCACTACCTGCCTGGCTTACAGGCCTGACCACTTCAGACTGGGCACCGCCATCTTGTGACTATGGGTGCCACCATCTTGTGCCATGGGAGTGGCCATCTTTGTATGGAGTAATGCTAAATTTGCATATTACTCTTTTATTAGATAGGATAGCTATCACCCCAATAAATTTAGTAAAAAATGCAGACAAACAAACAAATAAAGGATCTAGCATCTAGTACTGGTGTTGTCACTACTTTGCTAATTTATAGTTACTTGGGCCCATTTTTCCCATCTGAAAAGTGAATGTTGAATAGTTTAAAATTCTGCCTATTCTAACAACAGAGGGAGGAAATAAAAAGTTCGGTAGGAGAATATTTTTTCCTTCTTTCCTTCAGACAGGGCTGACAGAGGAAAAACAAGGAGGAATGTGGAGACAAAGGCAAAGAGAAATAGGAGTGAGAGGAAGGTCCGCACACGGAGCAAAAGTGTTAGGCATGTGATGGAGTCCTTGTGCTCATATGGAATCCACAGGAGTGTTAGAGTCATCCAGACATCTTTCTCACCACTCCCGAGGTCCCCCCTTCAGTTCTCCATTTCATTCATCCTTCCCTCCACTGTCCACTCCCTCCTGGTTCTGCTCTCTTGCTTATACTTGCCTCTTTCCATGGGAAGCAAAGAACAGCCACCTCAGCCTGGGCATCTCAAATCCAGCCCGTCCCCAACCAGCTTTTGAAAGGAAAGGCAGAGAGAGAGTTTTAGCTCCAAGCGTGTGCGTCCTAATTCCCTAAGCTCTATCCTAGGGCATTGCTGCCTATGTTTACTTTCCTGGCTGGAATGAAGCAATTTGTAGCAGGTCCCACAGCAGGTTAATGACGAGCCAGATTTAGCAGGCACAGCTGCTGATTTCTCAGTGTGGGCCCTGGGCCACAGGCCCACGTGGCTGTTCCACACGCTGTTCCAAATCACACACTTGTCAATGGCAAGGAACTTCCTATGCCCACTATTGTGGATGAGCTTTATTAAGCAGGACACAGCCAAAAAACCTAAATGCCCAAATCTTGAAATTTAAAAAACACTACGTATCTCTTCCAGTTCTGAATAAAAAATTGTTGTAAGTACTAATCTGGTATTATCAGTGTCAGTGAAAAACAACAATGTTCCAACAAACATGAGGCTGTAATCAACTACTCAAGCTCATACATTAGAAGTTTGATCATGTTTTTACAGGTAACAAAAGAAGCCATTTTAATAATTTATATAGTTTCTTAATCAGAGTTATTAGCCAGCATGTAATTTTTGTTTTATTTTTCTTCTGATATTGTCAAAGGATTCCTATATGCCATTTGTTTCTTATCTAATTCAGACTAGCAATTAAAAAGTAGTGTTTTATAATATAATATACATCCTGCCACATTTCAGTTCAAAGCAGTTCTTAAAGGTAAACATTTATTAAAGAATCAACACTGTTCTTTCAAAGCTGGATAAGACCCCAAAGAATCACATTTATTTGAGCTTAAAATGAGGAGTATCTCTTAAATTCCACAGCTTTTCTAAAAACAACAAACAAATGAAAAAAAGGAATGTGCTAGTGTCCTCAGGACAATATGCTGGAAAGGTAATAAATATGGCTTTAGTGGCAAATAAGTCATTTAGTAATTAGCTCTTATTGCCCATTTACTTTTATATATTATTAATGCTCTTAAATAAGGCATCAGCTTTCTTCCAGCTGTACATTTCTAACTGGATCTTTCCTTTTACCTTTATTATAAAGTCAGGTTCATTTTCTAAAGAAATTGATTTCGGAATCTGAGTTTTACACTTCTGAATGTGTACCAACTGGAAAAGCGTCATTTCAGATAAAATATATTGAAGAATGCTCTATTTCCAAATGTCTCAATATTGATACAAAGTCTGAAGACAGATTCAAAATCCAATCCTATCACCAGCCTCCTCAGTCTCTCTTCCATATTGTGTCTTTGACTCCTTGATACCTTCCACTGTCACACAGCTGTCCTCAAACATTTTTGGTGGCAGATGGACCTGATCTCTATTGCTGGAAAGGTTAAGAAATGTAACAAAGTTCAGCATCTTCAAACAAGTTGAGCATTTAAAAGTCACCTTCTTGCCCTGACTGGTTTGGCTCAGTGGATAGAGCGTCGGCCTGCGGACTGAAGGGTATGTACCTTGGTTGCGGTCACATCCCTAGTGGGGGATGTGCAGGAGGCAGCTGATTGATGTGTCTCTCTCATCGATGTTTCTAACTCTATATCCCTCTCCCTTCCTCTCTGTAAAAAATCAATAAAATATATTTTTTTAAAAAGTCACCTTCTTGATGGAGTCTTCAGAAACGGAATCTAAGGGTGTTAGAAGTGCTGTCATCAAGGGGTACAGCAGAACAAGGGCATTGGCCATGGCAGAGGGCAGAGGAAGAGGAGGAGTCATGGACCCCAAAGATCTAGAAAAGAAATTGTGATGCAGACTATGTTCTAGAGAAGATGAGATAAAATGTTACAGTCAGGAAAGGAGGAAACTGAACAAGATGCAGTGTGAGAATTTCAAGGTGAACATAGACATTGACACTGCAGTTGGTTGGGATGCTTGGTGAAGGGAAGTTTTAGTCACAGGCAGTTTGTCAACCACATAAGCAGGGAAAGTATGAACTTCTTTGAAATTCTTAGAAATAATTTTGCAATGGATTATAGACTGTCATTAAATGAAAACTGAAAATAATGCCAGTTATTTAGTTATTGTTGTCATGCCAGTTCCCTATCAAAAACGTATGCAGATTTGTCAACGTCGTTTCAGCCTGGTGCATTAGAGGGACTATGAATTTAGCTTTTGCCGTCACTTAATGCTATTTGTATGTTGCCACTAGAGGATATGGCTATTCAATTAGCTAATAAAGTTTCAGTGATTCTCAACTCATGGTTGGTTACATTTTTAGGCTAGAAGACAAACAAAATGGTGTGGTTTTTTTTTACCTCCTGGGTAAGTGTTTATTTTTACCACCCACCAGCAAATTACCAGGCAATCACATATGATAGAGAAGCTGGAATTCGGAACGCAAGCCTGTTACAGAAGCAAGAATAAACTAATAAATGCATTGGTCCTGCAAATTTGGAAGTGCCATTTATGGAGTGAGGTTGTGCCTTAATCTATACATTTGAAGTACAGAATTTGTTTAATGGATTTTTTTCTGTTAAGTAAGGGATACCTACAGTAAGTACATCACTACCATTGAGAAATGACTTCTTTGCATTTTCCTTTCATTTTCATAACTTGCATGTAGGAAGCACACCACCATGTAGGGACATCTATGGTACATCATTCTCCAAAGAAAATGCACGCAAATCATGGAGAGGCTCAACCTAAAGAAATGGCTGAGATTGGAATTCACGTCATCCCCTCTATTTCCCAGTCACTCTGCCTCTTGTATGTGAGAAGAGCCATATATAGACTGGGTATCAGAAATATGAACAATTTCACCCATGGCAAAAACGAACCAAAATAAACAAATGGTTAACTATTAATCGTTCTTTACACCATGGTAGAAAGGAAAAATACTCTAAAATTAGAGGACTGTAAATAAACTGGCTCTTTTTAAAAAATCCATTTAATGTTTAATTTTAAAATTCCTATGTCATTTGATTTGACTTCACAAAATAGAAAAATGTTAACTTTGACTTATTTTTGTATGTTAGCAATAGTCTGGGTTTTCTTTGAAAATACCCTAAAGAAGCAAAAGGCTCTTAATTAGCACTTGTACAGCAGGATTTAATTCATATGCACATGCCATTGGAATGACATTTCTGCAATAAATTACAGCAGCTGTGACATTTAAATATTACTAGGAGCAAGAGAATTTGTGAAGTATAGAATTGTTCTATATTTCATGAGAAATTTGCGCCCTCTTTTGGATGAATATCGTTAAGACATTTAAATGTGAACTTTAAAATGCAGTCAATGGCTTCAAAATAAACCCAGCTTTGTTTGAAAGACCATGGGAAGAGAGGAGACAGAACAGATGGAAGGGACATTACAAAGACAGGGCTAACAGGGCTGCAACGCAAAGATTTGAGACTGCAAGACAATAATGGCCATAAGAAGGATGCAGAATTAGGAATCCATAGTTGTCTTTTAATCACAATTGTGTTGGGAAATTTTGCCCAATGTTAAATTACAAAGTGCTGAGAGAAACAAGATGGCGGCATAGGGTAGACACCGCATATGCAGCTGTGAACAACTATTTCAGAAAAACTGCGAAAAGAACACACGGACACCACACGCACCCACAGGACGGCTGGCTGAGTGAAAATCCTACAACCAGAGAAGAGTCTGAGACTCAGAGCAGCAGCAGAAGCAAAGTACAGAGGTACGGAGGCGCGCG
>PVJC01013980.1:0-37240 GCA_004026665.1 Murina feae | reverse complement strand
GGCGTAAGGCTGAGGACACTGGGGTCTGAGGCAGGCTCTTTGGCTTGGTGACTGGGAAGTCGCCGCCATGGGGGTCCCAGGGACGGGGCCGAACGGAATGACATTCGTAGAAGCCAGTTTGCAACCACTAACAAGCGTGGACTCCTCTGACTTCCTGCTTTGGCCTCCCTCTGCCTCATCTGGCCTTTTGGAGGACAGGACAGGGAAGAGAGATCAATATGGAGGCTATTCTTAGCTCGAGTATTGTAATCCCAAACAGGCACAGGAACTGAGGCATGCCGCTGCCACCTCCCCCCACCACGTCAACTCCTCCCTGACACGGACAGGTTCTTCTTGCCCCCCCCCCCATCTGCACACTTGCTTAGACTCTTGGGGCGCACAGAAGCAAGCAGGGTGCTGGAGCCAGCTGCAGGCTGGCTGAGGCTCAGGGGAAGCCCCCCTCCTACCACAGGTTCGTACTTCACACCCCTCCGAGGGCCCTTGATTAGAGACCCATTCTTCCCACCTCTTCCTGTGAGCATCTTTGAAATGGCCAGCTCAGAGGGAATGAGCTGAACACAACCCCCCTCCCCCCCCCCACCCCCATGCAGAGGCACCAGGGAAAGAGCCTGTCTCTGTAGAGGCACTAAATGGCACGGTGAGCCAGGGACCCAAGGCCACACGCAGGCCTGAGACCTGCCAGGCTTGGGCTCGGGGTGGGGCACGGGCACTCTGAGATGGCACGGGCCTCCAAGCTGCCTTCCTCCCTCACCGTTCCCCAGCTTGTCCCTCTCGGCCAGGTCTCACCTCAGAAAGCAAGGAAACAGTGAGGGCTTTCTGGAGCGGGCCCCCAGAGGCCTGTCTGTGCTGGGGAGGTCAGAGAGGGAGGGAGGGAGGGGCCGAGAAAGGCAGAGAAGAAAGCAGAGGCCAGACAAAGGGCCCGTCCACCTTTGAAGCTGTCTCTAACCCAAGCCAGGGAAGGTGGGGGTGGGCCTGGGAGCCTGGCAGGGGGAGGCAGGCTAGAGTTTTAAAGAATGTCTCAAATTCCTTCGGAAATCAGAGGGATTGTAGGAACTGCCCCTCCCCAACACACTTCCTTCCCAGGCCCCCCAAGTCCAGTCCTCCACACCTGGGGGCGCCAACCCTTTGTCCTCAGGTAATTGCTGGGCGTTGCCCCCGAGTTTAAAATCCCATTGATCTTGCCAGTTATCAGCTGTGGCTCCAGACCACCCTCCCCACACCCCCTCACTCCCGCCTGAAAATGTCCCCCGCTCCCCCCAGTCTTCCCCGGGATTAAGGCTCTTTGTGACTGGGGACGTGGGGGAGAGAAAAAAGCGACCTGGTAAAAAGCAATTATGACAAACTGGAGGGAGAATGTCCTGGGGCCTGGGAACCTCCCTCTGGCCTAAACTGCCCAGAGTTGGGGGTGTGGGGCTCCAGTCCCCCCACGGAGAGGGGAGGGACCCCTCGCACCGCATCCGCTCACACTCCCCTCTGCTCCCAGCTGGGCTAACCCAGGCCCCTCCGCACTCCCCATTGTCCTGATTTTTAGGCCGTTCTCTGGAGAAGCGATGTCTTTCATCTTTTCCTTCTCTTGCCCCATGTGTTCTCGGAAAGGAGGGAAACTGAGGCTGGGTCCCTCCGCAGAAGGAGGACGCGGGGAGGGTGGTCCCCTAGGCGCAGACTGGGGTTTGGAGGGACCTGCAGGGAGGCCTCCCCCTGGACAAGATGAAAAGCCAGTGCGGAGGCGGCAAGAGAAGAGGCGGGTTTTATGGCCTCTGAGCCCCGTCCCTGAAGGGCGCACCTGGGCGCCTGGGGAGCCCACCGGGAAGCGGGGTGGGGAGGCCGCCCTCTCCCCGCGCCCTGGCCGCGGCCTCTGAGGTCCCCAGGTGCGCTCCCGCCCTCCGCAGCGGACCTGGGCGGCGAGGGGACACTTTCTGGTCCCCACTCCCCCTCCCGCCCGTCCAGTCCGCGCCCTCCTCCCCCACCCGACCCTCCTCACCGGAGAAAAGCAATCCTGCTCCCGGCAGCTTCTGCGCGGGGCGCGGGCCTGCTGCCCGCCCGGCCCCAGGCTCGGCCCAGGCTCGGCCCCAGGGTGTGGGTTCCCCGCGCCCCAACAGGTAGCACGGGACGCAGCAGAAGAGCCAGGAAACCAGAGCCCGTGGAGGGAGGGGTGCCCCGGGCTCCCGCGGCGGAGGTGCGGGCCTCCGGGCCACCCAGGCCTGCGTGCGCCCCGGGACGCCCCGCCCCGCCCCGCCCCGCGCCGCCCTGCACCTGCCGGGCCTGGGCGCCGCGCGTCCCCGCGCCTCTCCGAGCGGCCGGCTTGTCACCCGTGGGGTTTTGGAGTTGGATCCGTCTACCCCTCGCCCCCTCAGACCACCCGTTTGCAGGGAAATGGTTTTATTCTGGGGCTGGGAGCTAGAGGCAGGGGTGCAGGCCTGGGGAGTGGAATGTGAAGAACGGTCAGCCCTCTTTTTTCTCCCGTTTTCTCTTCTCCTGAAACAAAAACCAAAGTCCCTTCCTACGGTCTGGCCAGGAGGAGCTTGGAGGCGGGGCAGACTGACACGGGGAGCAGAGTTGAGAAGAGCCACCTCCCACAGTCCGCACGCCCGGCCTTGAACCTGCTGCCCTCCCACTCGGCTCAGTGAGTCTGTGTCGTGGGGGGAGTGTGGGGGGGACACTACAGCGTCTCTCCTGGGGCCCGACGCACCCCTGGAGCCCATGCCAGTGGCCCTGGAGGGGTCCAGGAGGCAGCCGGTCCAGCGTGGGCAGCCTGGGCGCTGATGGTCCTTGGTCCCCCTGGGGGACCTCCTGGGGGGGCTCGGGCTTCCCTCCCTCCACCCCAGCCCCGTCTTTGGATCAGGAAGGGGAGGGGACGGGAGGGCTGAGGAGGGACAGCTGCCACCCCTGTGTCCCCGACTACGTCAGGGGCTGAGGCCTCCGAGTGCGCTTGGTCCGGCGGGTGGGGGCCGAGCCCACAAACTCGAACTGCTTCTGCCTCTCCACGCGGTTGGGGAAGGGCAGCTGGCCCTCGTGCAGGCGCTTGATGAAGTGGGCCTCCCGCTGGTTCTGGCGGCTGCGGGAGGCCTGGCGGGGCCGGCCCTGCCGGGTGAAGGCCATGAACCAGCCCTCATGCCTGGCGTTCTGGAAGGCCGTGTAGTTGTTCTCCAGCACGATCTCCGTGAACACGCAGTCTTTGCTCTTCCCGCTGGGCTGCCAGGGAAGGAAGGAGAGGAGGGGAGTTTGTCCACCCACCTTCCCGGCTGCTCTGCCTCCTGGGCCTCGTTGCAGACCGAGGAGGGTTTCTGCCTGGTGAGGTGGTGCCTGGCTGGGGAGAGAGGGACAAGCTGTGCCTGGAGTCAGAGCTGCACGTAAAGGCAGGCTTGTCAGCTGGAGGTTGCACACCTCCGGCGGGGCATTCAGCCAGCGCAGCGTCAGCTTAGCAGGACGAGGTGGAAGATCTAGGGGATCGTGTGGTTTCCTGCTTAGCCAGTGGGCACTCAGGCACAGGAGCAGCCGTCGGTGGGGGGAACGGCGTTGCCCGGTGGAAGGAAAGGAGGCACCATGCTCCGATGAAAGGAAGGGCAAACATTTATGGACCCCACCTGTGTCAGAGTCATACAGGGCACCCCTTAGATTCTACAGAGAACCCTGATGCTGTGCCCATTTTTATAGATGAGCAGCCTGAGGCTTGACAAAAATAATATTTGGTGAGCACAGCCAGAATCAGAAGCCAGGACTGACCAATGCTAAAGAAACGGAGTTCTTGCTCTAACCGGTTTGGCTCAGTGGATAGAGTGTTGGTCTGCGGACTGAAAGGTCCCAGGTTCGATTCCGGTCAGGGGCATGTACCTTGGTTGCAGGCACATCCCCAGTGGGAGGTGTGCAGGAGGCAGCTGATCGATATTTCTCTCATTGATGTTTCTAACTCTCTCTCCCTTCCTCTCTGTAAAAAATCAATAAAATATATTTAAAGAAAAAAAAGAAAAAAGAAACGGAGTTCTCCTGCTCAACGGTGTTGGCATAGGTTGTTATACTGGCCCGCGGTCCCACTAGGTGCACGGTTACACTAGCAGGTGGTCAGTGTGCATCTCGCTGGCTGGGTCCGAGGAGCCCACTGACCTTGGGGGAGCGTCTGACCCTGTCTGAATACCCACTTTCAACCCCAGTTCGCCCTTAACCTGCAACACAGGGGCTGCAACATTATGTAGGTGCTGGAATTCTTACTCATGGCTGCTGGGAAATGCCCCAGGAATCTGAGCAAGGGCCCTGCGGACCAGTCAGTGTTCTCAGGATGCTTGTCAATCCAGAGGGACTCACTGGCACGGAGAACACAGAGTGCCAGTGGTGGGTGAGAGCAGAAGAGTCGTGTCCTCTGTCACCCTGCAATGGGGGTGCTGTTGGTCCGGGCACCCCGCCCCAGGAGGATCCAGTCCTGCGGCCTCACCTTCCCGATGAGCTTGCCCCTTTTGTTCATGCAGATGTATTTCTCACTCTCAGCACCCTTGATGCGCACACGGCTCCCAAAGGTGTCCGTCTCTACTATGAGCTTGGCTGTCATGAGGGAGAGACTTCTGTCAGGGGACTGCAAGCCCAGGGGGTGGAAGCCCTCCCTACCCCCCCAACCCACCTGACCCCGAACTCAGGTGGGGAGCATGGGGAGGCCCCGACACAAGATCCCGGATGAACCAGGGGAAGCTGGCCAGGGGTACGGGTGGCCTCAGGTGAGGGCTGGGTCTCACCGAACTTGTTGCCGTCCTCAGCGGTGGCGGAGATGCGACGCCCGGTCACCTGCACATGCTTGCCGCTGGTCCGGCTGTAGAGCTGGTACTCACGGATCTGCCGCCGGCTCAGCTGGTCGGTCATGGCGCCCTGGTCCCTCACGTACTGGTTAAAATTAGGAGACGGGTGATTCTCCCCCTTTGCGGTTACCAAGGGAAAAATAGTGTCAATTTGCTTTGGGTGACACCACCGCTGGTCCATCCAGGGGAGAGGGGTACAGAGGTGAGTGTGGCGGGGCAGGCCGTTTGTCCTGGGAGGTTGCGTGCAGGGTGAAGGGGTCATAGAGCCACGGCTTTCTCTGGCCAAGGCTGACCTCTCGGCTCCCTGTCCAGCCTGCAGCAGAGAGGCGCTGGCTGCGCAGGCTTGAGGACTCCTGGTGACAGAGTGCAGACTTAGAGTCGTAACTCTGGAGCTGGAGGGAGCCTGCAGTTCTGTATCTGATCCCTGTTTTCTATGGAGGAGGTGCGCAGGCCACACGGCTAATTAGAGACAGACCCCCCCCTGTCCTGCCTCTAGCATGGAGCTTGTCACCCCTCCAGAACTCCGGGATCTGGCTCTGTGATCTTTCCTCCATCCTGCCCTGCGGGTCTCGAAGGACTCACCCCAGCACATGCACACACAGCGGCTGGTCTGTTAGGGTCCCTGGCGAGCATTGTGGGGCGGTAAGACCCTTGTCTCTAGCTCTGCGGGCCCCTGGAAGCATTTCTTAGTAGCATGTGGGGTCCTGAGCTGTGCCTGCTCCTCTGCCTCTCCCCTGGGTGCTCGGGGCCCTCAGAGAAGCCAGACCCCCTTCCAGTCTTCCTCCCTCCTGCATGGGTGCGGCACCTCCTTAGTGGAGGGAGGCCAAGGAGTTGCGAAGGTGCTGTCAGCAGTGGTCCGAGGGCTGCTCCTGCGAGGCCGCCTGCCTGTGGCACAGTGCAACAGAGGCCGGTGGGCATCCTGGCCAGCCAGTCACCACCCACCCGCTCCTCCCGGAGGGGGGAGGGGCTCTTCCGCCCACAGGGCCTGCGAACAAAGGCAGGAGAGTACCTGGTCTCTCCTTAGCCCTCTGCCACGCTGAGCCCCCCAGAGACCTCTTCCCGCCTCTGCAGCCAGGTGCAGCCTGTCTGCATCCCAGCTGCTGCCACCGCCTCAGCGCCAGCATCGAACTGAACTGCTTCTCTCCACCTGCACCCGTGGCCTTGCTGGGAAGGCCTTTCCTGGTCCCCAGGCCCTAAGGCCAACCCTTTGGACAGAGCTAGACCTGGACCAGCATCTGTCAGGGCCCCTCACTCCTGGAGGGAGAGGGGGGAGTGTTGGCTGTGAGGAAGGGGAGGCGAGGGAGCAGCCTGAGGCTGACACTGTAACCTGCTGGGGGTTAACCCTTCGTGTGTCACTGCTCATTTCCAACTTCAGCTGTCCGCAGACCAGGACCGCAGCCTAGGAGACCCCAGCCCACCCCAGGCGCCTCCCTCAAAAAACCTGAGTCCTGAATTTGCGGCGGGAGACCTGCCTCCCTGCCAGGAGGTGGGGTCTGGCTGGCCCAGGACCCTTGGAGGGGTCCGCCTGCCCCAGCCCCAGACGCTGGCCCAGGTTCAGGCCCTCCGCCCTTCTTGGCGGGCAGCCTCCTCCTGGCCTTCTGTTCCAGGTCAGGAGCAGAGAGGCCCCCCCTCAGAGCCCCCTCCTCTCCTCGTCCCCCTTCAAGCCCTGCACAAAAGCAGCCCCACGCCCCCCCCACAGCCCACAGCCCACAAGTCGCTCTCCCCGCGGGACCTGGCCTGGCCCTTTCATGTTCCCGCTGTGGGGGACCTCCCCTTCCAGTGCGGCAGACAGCTGCTTGTCAGCCAGCCCCTCAAGCATGGCTGTGGTCCGGCCTGTGGGGGCCCCCCCTCCAGGGGGGTGAGGGGGCACTTCAAGGGGGAAAGGACAGCTTTGCCACCTTCCCCGAATCCTGAATGGGGCCTCAGCCAGGCCATAAACGCCAGGCCAGCCGCACCATTGTGCTAATTCCCCTTCCAGAACAGGTTGGGCCCACCCCCACCCCCTCCCGGCCAGGCTGGGGGCTTTCTTATTGCTCTCTCTGGATGTGTGAAGCAAAAGGCCTGGAACGGGGGCCTGAGCAAAAGTGGGAAGAAAAAGGGGGGTGTCTCTCTCTCCCACCCCCCCACTGCTTCAAAGGCAGCCTCTTTCCCTCTCAGAGAAAAGGCATTACCTTCAAAAAAAGTCCCCACTGGATATGAAGAGAAGCGGCCTCTGGCCTGGGAAAGCCAAGCCGTGTCCCCAGCGCGTTCTGGACCAGTGCATTTTAATAGCCGCACTTTTATGGAGGATCACAAAAAGGGACCAGCCTCGAGCTGCAGCTGGGCAGGGGGAGGTGGGCATGGGGGGCAGGCTTGGGTGGGGGAGCCTGGAGAAGCAGACCCTGAATCTAGTCTCAGACAACCTCTTTCGGGTTTGACCTCATTGTGTCTGGAGTCACCTGCCCTGGCTGCGCTGCTCCCACAACCCCCCAGCACGGCACCCCCAGGACACCTGTGTTGGTGGGAGTGCGGTCAGGGGTGGAATACACAGGTGGTTTTGCATGGAAACCTGTCCTCACTTGAGCCATCACCTCCACCCTCTTCCAGGCACTCCCGGCTCCATCCCTCAAGTCTGTGTGGCCTCTGCACCTAGCCTTGGGGTGACCCAGTGTGGAGGGATGGAGAGCGAGGCAGAGACCCCAGTGGAAGCAGGGAGGGCCATGGGAAAGAACACCCATAAAAACCTCAGTTGATCCCCAAATCTGCGGCAGCCCCTTTTCCTACTCCCCTCCAGAGCTGGACCCCCTCACACCCCAGAGAGAGGCCAGAACCTGCCTCTGTCCAAAGAAAGGAGACTGCCCCTCCCCCTTCAGTGGGAGATGTGGGGAGAGGCTCCGGGGCAGGTTGCCTACCTGAGTTTGACAGCAGAGAATCAGTAGCTGCAGGCACCTGTGTGGGGACACGAGGCAGACCCAGGTGTGGGTGCCAGCAGCCAGCCCAGGGCACAAGGGGCGCCGCCCCCGCCCCACCCGCCAGTCCGCGTGGGAGTCCCGGTAAGATTGGGGCTGCCGGAGGCTGGAGAGGGTCGCAAAGGCCGCGCACTTACAGAGTGAAGTTGGGCAGCAGGCGGGCGGCTTCCATCGCCGGAGAGGTTTCTTGGGCCAGTGACCCCCCTGCCCCAAAGTCAGGAGAAGATGTGGGCAGTCCCCGGGGTAGAGTCCCAGAGAAGCCAAGGGCTGTTCAAGCCACAGGTTTTCAGGGGGGAGAGGAGGAGAGACAGGGGAAGAGGAGGAGAGAGAGGGGAGGAGGAGGTGGAGGAGGGGAAGGAGGGCGTAACTGGGAGACTGAGGTGTGATGTGTCCACCTTCCCGGCCAGTGAGACTGCAAAGCAGCCACCGGCAGGGCTGCCAACCTCTCCCGGCTCCCAGCGCAGGGGATGGGGCTGCTGGAGCCTTCTCAATAGGAGGCTGGCCCTGTGGACTCCGACCCCAACCCGACCCCACTCCAATGAGAGTGCCCCTCCTCCCCTCTGTGGGGCAGCTTCTCCCACCCGGGTTTGGTGCCCACTCCCCAAGGGTGAGCAGCAGGTATCTGCCTGAGGTGGTGGGATGGGAATCCCCCAGCAGCCTTAGGAGGAGTAGCCTTCCTGCAGGCGAGGGTGGGCTTGGCCAGGACCACGCTGCCACTGCCTGGCTCCTAGAGTCCCCCAAGAAGGAGGGGGTGACTGTCCAGTGGGTGCAACAGCTTGGGGCCAGGGGTGGGAAGAAGGGGCAGCTGGGGCTGGGGAAGACCCCCATGGAGTGCGGAGAACTGGCCTGGGGTGGGGACAGAAGAGCTGGCTGCTGGGCTTTGGCGGTTCCTTTGAGAGACGGGAACAGCGATGCGATGCCCCAGATGTTGGAGAACCCAAACAGATAACTAGTGGGCGCCAGGAGGCCCATCACTCGCCATCCCCCAGGGCCACAGCCAGTCCTGAAGCCTCCTCACGTGACGGCGGCCCCCACACCGCTCTGTGAGCCGCTACTGCCCCATCCTGCAGATGAGAAAACAGGCGCACTGGTGGGTCATCAGCTCGGTGAATGGCAGAACCAGGTTTCCACAGTCCATGCACAAACGGGCTGTGTCTGCATCTCTGCTCAGGGCCCGCCCAGCCCAGCGCGTCTCAATAGCCAGGTCTCCCCTGCTCCTTCCCCACTGAAGGTGGTGATGGTGGCTTCGGAGGGGGCAGGTCCTGGGGTACCTCTTTGGGAAACCCCTCCTTCACTCACACTCAGCTTGGCTCCCTGGGGGTTGCCATGCCCCCCCCCCCCAATGGGAAGAGGAGGAAAAGCTGGGTGTGGTTTTATTTACCTGAAGAGATGAGTGGGAGGGCAAAGCTCTCACCTCCAGGCCTTCTCACCTTCCTGAGCCACATCAATCCACAAAGTCGTCTGCCATGCCTGCCCCCACAGACAACAGGGACCCTCTGCCTGGTCCCCCTCAGCACCTAGCTCATGGCCCGGCCCGCCCCTGGGAGCCCACAGGCCTGAGCTGGCCTTGGGGAGGGTGGTGGGAGACCCACCCCTGCACAGAGTCCAGGGTTGGAATCAAATAGGAAGATGTCAAAACTAGACAGACTCTTAGAGCTTCCCCATTCACTGATGCGGTCTTACAGCGTCAGTGGTGCAGGGGGAGGTGGGGGGGCAAGTACAAGTGTCCAGACTCAGCACATACTGCCTGCCCCGCCCCCTGTTCGCCCAGCCCCCCCCCCCCCCCCCGTGAGCATTTCCATTTTCCACATTCCTCCCCCCACTTGGGGCCCCATTTAAACTCTGCCTCTTCCATAGACACTCCCTCCTTTGACCGCTCCACTTGCACTTGGTGCTGGCTCTGCCCTCGGGGTGCCAGTGCCCTGATGCCCACTCCCCACCAGCCCCAGCTCCCAGGGAGGGTACGAAGAGCTCCCTCCTCCTGAGGAGACAGCTCAGGCTGGTGTTTGGTGGGGGGGTCAGCAGTGGCACAGAGGAGCCATGAGGAAGGCGGGTGTGGGGCATTCCACCTGACGCTATCCGGGCACAAGGCCTCTGAGCCTGAGCCCCGATTCCTATCAGTGGGGGAAGAGCCTGCTGTCCAGGCCAGCCCCTAGCCCAGCCGGGTCCCCATGGTAACAGATGCCAGCAGTCCAGCTTGGCCTTGGGGTTCAGCCTGGGCACTGGTGCCAGGGGGCTCTGGGCATGGCTTATTTCATGGTGTAACATCTTCTTGTTCCCTCCCATTCCACACCTGCAGGCTTGGCTTTTATGCAGCTTGCTCCCTTGCCCCCACGGAAAGGCAAGTGGTGGCCCCCAGCGGGGAGGCAGCATGGAGAGTGGTCCAGGCCTCGCCTTTGTCCCCATCTCGGGGCCCTGGCCGCTCTATGCTGTGGCTGTGTGACCTGTGGCCAGTCCTTCGCTCCTCTGGCCTCAACTTCCCAGTTTATAAAAAGGAAACAAGTGCTATGGATGCTGTCAAACTGTCAACTGAGATGAAAGACATCCCCTGGGAAGCATCAAATATCCTCACAAGAATGGGGGAGGGGAAAGAGACCCTCTTATGTGGTCCAGACTCAGTTTACCTAAACTTTGCCTTTCTCTCTTGACCAGAGGGAGCTGGGAAGAGGGGAGAAGGGCAGGGTTCATTAACATTTATTGGGGGGGGCAGCAGGAGGTGACAGGAGAAGTGAGAAGTAGCCTGGGCTGCACAGTGGTTTATCCTCTCTCCCGAGTGACAAGTTCGAGCCCCCCCCCACTTCCTCCCCCTGCTGGGATGTCTCACACCTGTTTGCCTAACAGCCCAGCTGGTGCAGACACAGCGCACAGAGCCCACCTGCAGACCTGCCACTTGCCCTCCTGCTTTGACCCCAGCCCACACTTTCCTGTTGAGACCCAGAGGAGCTAGGGCTGAGGGTGGGACAGCGGGAAGGGCCCTCAACATTGCAGGTAAACCCCGTTTTTGCTCTGTGACCCCTACTGTCTGCCCCACAGGGAAGTCAAGTTAGAGTAGCTGTTGAGTGACCTTGAGCACAGAGCCATGGCTGAGCCTGAGGACTGGGGAGAAGTCCCTGTGTGACTGTGCACTGCCTCTCCTAGGGCTGCAGTGTCGCAGGCGTTCTGGGCTCAGTTCTGCTCCTGCTCCCAGTTTATGAGACTTCCAAGCACCGGGTGCTGCCTGTCCCTGCCTCGCACCCACAGTGTGGCTAAAAACAAGGGCTCTGGGGCCAGACCCCTTGGGAGTGAACTCTGGCTCCTCCACTAGCTGTGTGACCTTGGGGCCAAGTCGTTTAACTGCTCTGTGCCTCACTCTCTACACCTGAGAATCAGGGCTAATTACACCCACCTCCAGGCATGGCTGTGCGGATTCAAGGAGCGAGTCCTGTAGAACAGAGCGGTGCCCAGCTCACAGGGTCATCACTGCAATCACATCAGTCTTCTTTCTGCCCAAACCTCCAAGCTGGTTCTGCCGCAGGCCCTTTGCACTCTCTGTTCCTGCTCCTAGGACTGTCCTGCCAGCTCCTCACTTGGTTGGCTGTGCCCTCACTGTCAACTGCTCCCTCTGAGAACCTCAGATCTCACTAAGCACTCTTCCACCCTGGAAAGTAGCCCGTTTTACTTCCTCCAATGCACTTGAAAGTAATTGAAATTATGTTGGCTTTTTAAAAAATTTAAATTATGTTTGAAGTATTACATAAGTCTCCCCCCCCCCGCCCCCCACTGACCTCTCCCCGGCCGTTCCCATCCCCAGCACCTGTCCTCACCCCGTGCTGTGTCCATCGGTTATGCTCTGTTGTTGGCTTTTCTTCCCACGGGGCTGTAGGATACTTGAAGGTGAGGACTTTGTCTTGTCTGCCCTGCACCACTGGGGCAGGGAGCCATGGTAAAGGCCAGCTGCCACCTGGAGCTGGACCTGAACTGTCGTCCCTTTCCATTCTGATTAGCCTGAGGTCAGCGGCCCCGTTCTCATGTGTGGGCCGGTGCTCCCTTCATCCCGGGGGGTGGGGGGTGAGGGGGGTGGGGGAATGGGGGGTGGGGGGTATAGAATGCAAGCAGCAGGAAGGCCAGCCCGCCCTCTGCCACCTCAAGAGAATGGCAGAGCTGAGTGGGAAGCCCAGGCCGGGTCGCTGATCTTCTGTGCAGGTGTCCAAAGCCCTCTTCTGGGACTCAGACCTGGGGGTCCTGGGAGATGGCAGGGCCAGCTCCCCATCAGCCCTGGCCAGCAGAGGTGCCGGGAGGGGGCAGGGGCCAGCCCAGCCGCAACCCTACAAGTATAACCCAAGTCGGGGGCCATCTGCCTGTCACCAGGGATGAACTGGCTGCAAAGTGGCTCTGCAGGCCTGGGAGAGGACAGAGTCATGCAAGGTCTCTCACCCCTTTCCAATCCCGACGGCCTCAGCTCCGAGAGCTGCCCGGGGAACCTAGCATCGGAGCTGAAAGGGCTCACCTGTAGGAGACACTTGACAGGCGCCCTAAAGCCCACTGGCTCTACCTGAGAGGGTGTCCTCCAAGGCGCAGGCCTCTGGGCTCCTGCCCAGCACAGCCCTTCCCACAAGTGAGCAGGACACACGCCTGGGAGAAGAGCACCAGTTTGTGCCCCGAGGTCCCAACAGATGCACGCCCTCGGGCTGGTCCCACAGGCTAGCCCTTCCTGAGCCAGGAGCTGCCGGCAGTTCTGTCCCCAGAAAACAGGGCCTGCCCGGAGGGAGTGTGGGCGCACGAGCTCCCTCCCTCGGGCCAGGGGCAGAGGTCAAAGCTGGGTAAAGGGCTGGGACACTTGGTTCTTCCCCCCAAAGATGGGCGGTGAGAGGTGCCAGGACAAGAAAGGGAGATGACAGAGCAGAGCTGGCAGGGCCTGGCGCCCAGGGCGGATGTGGTGACACACGCTGCCCTCTGCTGGGCACAAAGGCTCACTGCAGCCGGCAACAAGTAGGGCTCCTAGGAAGAGATGCAGACACAAGGTCTTGGCAAAGCAAACTTTATTGTGTCCCTGAGGTTGGGGCTCTTCCCTCCAGGGCCTGCTGAATCCGGAGAGTTGGGGTGAGGGGCTCTTGCATTGCCCCCCAACAGCCCCATCACATTCAGACTCAGGTTGAGGGCCGGGGGGGGGGGGATATTCCCTGGGCCCACGGTGCACCCCAGGAAGGCCCACTGTGCATGGTGGCCTGGCAGGCCCTCCCCCCGCTCACGGTGGCCGTGCCCTCCTGGCTTCTCATTTCTTGAGTAGCGGCTTCTTTACTTTGGGTGTGTATCTGGCCTGCAGAGGGAAGGCAGGGCTCCAGGTCCTGGCACCTTCCCAGAGGCCACCACCTCCCCCAGGAGGACCAGCCCTTCCTCTGCACTCACCTTGTTCACAGGGCTCTTGCCTTTGAGACTGGGTCTGAAATAGGGGTGGGTAAGGAGCAGGAGGTGGGTGAGAGGGAGAGCTCAGCCTGGTGCCATAGCGCGGCCCTGCCAGGGCGCACACTGCAGGGCAGGGACCAGGGGCTATGCCCTGGAATTCACTTCTCTACCTGTCACCCGCCAGGGGCCACTCTGATCCCTCCCCCCTTTTTTTTTGAACAAAGATGCTTTTTCTTAGGCTTCCATCTGCTTTCTTTTATTTACTACAAACATGTCCCTTTCATTATAAAAAGTAATGGTAACCACGTTGCACAAAATAGCGAATAAAGAACAGAATAAATTACTTATGTTGTCTACCTCCCACCAACATTAACATTTTGGTGTATTTCCTTTCGGGGTTCTTTTTTCTCCTAAACATACTAGTGTGTGAAATAAAATGAAAACGACTTAATATCCTGCCCTCGTTCATCCTATCAGCACGTCCCCGGCTGCTGTCTTCTTCACGGGCACATGCAGCCGCCACTGAGCACCCGCCCCGCGGTGGAACCGGTGCTGCGGCAGCATTCGGAACGCTCCGTAACCACTCGCGGTGCAATCACCAGCGAGGGGTTTCTCGGCGCACATAGTGCTCCCCGTATTCTGGACGGAATCCTTGGAAAGGGGGATTAGGCCAGGTTATGAGTATGGTTTCGTGCTTCTCAAAAAGGTTGTGCCAACCTATTGCAGCAAGACACCACGTGCCCTCACACAGATACACACGCACATGCGCGTGCACACCAGGCACAAATGCCCTTCTAGCACTGTGCCCTTCGCCCAGAGAGTTCAGCCACGTTCAGAGATGGAAAGAATTACCTTGCCACCTCCTCTTCTTTTTCCAGTTTTTTTTTCTGGGAACCAAACACAAGCGTCATTGGATGGTTAGGGTGAGGGCCCCTACCTCCTGTACATGCAGCCCAGGGGCCTGGCCAGGGTCCCTTCCCTCACCTTGGCAACGCTTGTCTGCTTCTGGGATGCCAGCCTCTTGCCTTGTTTGACAGGGGTCTCCTCCAGAGATACCTCTTCATCATCGTCATCATCATCGTCGTCATCTTCTTCATCAGACTGCTGCTCCTCTTCCTCCTCCTCCTCCTCCTCCCAGGAGAGATCTGGAATTTCTGCACATGGGAGAGGAAAGGTGCCTGCCTACCTGCCTGGGAGGTCCTCCTGGCCTCCCTGACAGAGTGGAGGCCAGGAGGTGTGTGTGGGGGGGAGCAGCCTGGACAGGTCAGACAGCCTGGCAGAGGGTGATAGAAGGAGGCGGGGAAGGGCAAACTAGGCTCTGCCTGGGGTCTGTGTGTGTGTGTGTGGGGGGGCTGTGGGGGAGGATTCACTAGGGAAAGAGTGTGTGAAGGGAGGAAGGGGAAGGTGGGGAGGAACCGGAGTAGCAGCTAAGGACTTCAGGCCTTATCTGCAGGGACGCTGCCGGGGTTTGGGGGCAGGAGAGCACCCCAAGGACAGAGGCCCAGCTGGACAGAGAAGAGGGCTAGTGAGAGGATATGGAAAGAGGCAACAGCACAGCGACTTGCCCATGTGACTACTACAGCTACATACTTCACTTTAAGTTAACATTTTAAAAATATATATTTTTATTGATTTTGGAGAAGGGAGAGGGAGAGAGAGACTGAAACATCAACAATAAGAGAGAATCACTGATGGACTGCCTCCTGCGTGCCCCCCATCCCGGGGATCGACGCTGGCCTGGAATCATGGGAATCTGAGAGCGACCTCCTGACACACAGGTTGACACTCAAACACTGAGCCAGGCTAAGCTAACATGTTAGTGTGTGCTGGTACAGGGTACCATGCTAACTGCTTTTCCTGAACATCCCATTTATTCCTCACAGCTGGTCTATGAAGGTGAAGCCAAGCACACGCCTACCCTCGTGTTCCAGGTGAGGGGCTGCGGCACAGGCACGGTGCAGGGAGGTGAAGGAGATGGGGGCGGGGGGAGAAGGGGGTAGGACTGTGCCTGTGGCCTTCCCGCCCAGGCTACTGGCAACCGTGTTGCCTTTGAGGACTTTCTCTAATCATTCAAGAGCCTCTCAGTGTTGGGGTGTTTATTACGTCCCTGGCCCTGTGCACTCTCAGACCTTCCCCAGGTCCAACCTCAGACTCACCATAACGTTCCAGGCCACTGAGGAACACAGGTCCCGAGCCAGCCCGGAGCTGAAAGGTGACCGGGGGAGAGAGCTCCAGGCCCATCGTGACCTGGTTGTGGGGGCAAGAGCAGAGAAGACAGGGTTGCTGGGGCGTCACCAGGCTGGGGGCTGGCCTCCTGCAGAAACACTCAGTTTATCCCCAAGCCCCAACCTCGGAGTCACTGTGCTCAGCCCTCCCCCTTTCCACCGAGGCACACTGCGGCGGAGAAGAATGCAAATCCCACCAACTCATTCTTGCTAAGACACAGGTGAGCTTCCCACCTCAGGGGCAGCTGTTAGTAGAGAAATCTTACTGCTACAGACTAAACTGTGTCTCCCAAAGTCTTACATTGAAGCCCTAACCCTAATGTGATGGTATCTGGAGATGAGGCCTTTTGGGAGGTGATTAGGGTGAGATGATGTCATGAGAGTCATCATAGGATTAGTGTCCCTTTAAGATGAAACTAGAGAGTTCCTCCCACCACCCCCGCCCCCGCCCCATGTGGGACAGAGGAGGCACCAGGATGAGCAAACAGATGCAAATCTGCATGTGCAGTGAGATTTCTGTCTTATAAGCACATTGGAATGTGCATATGAATAAAGGCTGGGAAAGATCAAGTGCTAACCATAATTTCCAGTGGGTAGTACAGCATTAAAAAAAAATTTTTTTTCCAGACATTCCGAAGTTCCTACCATGTGGCAGGCCCACACGAAGCATTTTGCCTGCTGGTCTCATTAGTCCACACCCATGGAGGAGGTTCCTTTACAGAGGAAACTGAGGCTAAGAGAGATTCACCTCGAGTTTCTGGTTCAGACAGGGGGCAAATAAACAGAAACAAACTCCTCAGCACAAACACCTAG
Source organism: Murina feae (assembly GCA_004026665.1). NCBI lineage: Eukaryota > Metazoa > Chordata > Mammalia > Chiroptera > Vespertilionidae > Murina > Murina feae. The sequence continues at coordinate 21,091 of PVJC01013980.1, read as the reverse complement.
AAAGGCTGGGTGAAATGGAACACAGCGGCCGAATAGTAAGAAGAAAGGAGAGTCCCCAGGGATCAGACAGGAGGCAGCCTGTGCGCGAGCTGAAGCAAATGCACTTGAGATAACACGCATGCGTGCACAGGGCCCACTGTACAGAGGCCAGTGCCCTCGAAGGGCTGGATCTCAGTAAGAAGCCTCAGCCTGAGGCTCGAGAGGAGGGGACTAAAGAACCCCCAACCAACAGCTAGGAACTATACACCACCAGAAAAAGGTGACAAGATTAAAAGCACAAATTGGTAGTCACAAAATAGTTGTGGGGATGTAAAGAACAGCACAGGGAATACATACGGTCAATAATCTAATCTAATAAAAGGATAATATGCAAATCAACCATCACCTGAGACACCTAAGCCACACCCCCAGCCAATCAGAGCAGCTGTATGCAAATTAACCCAGCCAAAATGGCAGCCAGCAGCCACGGAGCTAGAGTAAACAGCAGGCTTCTGTTGCAACTGCCTGCCTAGGCTGGCTGAGCCTCTGCTCACGGTAACAATGTTTCAATTATAGAAGCCATGGAGCTGAAACAAACAGGAGGCTTCCTTACCTGCCTAGGCCTCGGCTCAAAGCAACAGTGTTTCAATTATAGAAGATAAATAAACCCCAGAAACCTGATTCCAGCCAGCCTTGCTGGGACCTTGGGTCAATGGGAGCTGTGGACAGCCTGAAAGCCTAAAAACGGCCCTCAGCTCCCTCACCCAGGCTGCCCAGGCACCCCAGTAGGTACCCAAAACCTGAAGGGACTGTGGGCAGCCTGAAAATGGCCCTCAGCCCGTCACCCAGGCTGGCCACACTCCAATAGGGTGAGGGTACCCACTGGGGCGCTTGGCCATCCTGCAAACAGCCATTGGCCCCTCACCCAGGCTGGCCAGGCATGCCAGCAGGTGGACATCCCCTGAGGGGTCCCAGACTACGAGAGGGCACAGGCCGGGCTGAGGGACCCTCTGAGTGCACAAATTTTTGTGCACCAGGCCCCTAGACCTATATAATAAAAGGCTAATATGCAAATCGACTCAATGCTGGAACAACGGGTCGCTATGACATGCACTGACCACCATTGCACAGACACTCAATGTAGGAGCTGCCTCCTGGTGGTCAGTGCACTCCCACAGTGGGAGTGTCACTCAGCCAGAAGCTGAGCTCATAGCTGGCGAGCACAGCAATGGTGGTGGGAGCCTCTCCCACCTCCGCAGCATCGCTAACGATGTCCAACTGCCGGCTAAGGCCCACTAAGCCATCAGTCAGATGTCCCCTGAGGGCTTCCAGACTGTGAAAGGGTTCAGGCCAGGCTGAGGGACTTCCCGAGTGCACAGATTTCATGCACCAGGCCTCTAATGATGTAATAACTATGTATGGTGTCAAGTGGGTACTTGAAATGTTGCAGGGATCGCTTTTGTAAAGTATAAGATTGTCTAACCACTATGCTATATAAATTTGAAATGAAAACAAAATAACATTAAATGTCAACTATAATTAAAAAATAAAATTTAGCCCTAACTGGTTTGGCTCAGTGGATACAGTGTTGGCCTGCGGACTCAGGGGTCCCAGGTTCGATTCCAGTCAAGGGCATTTACTTGGTTGCGGGCACATCCCCAGTGGGGAGTGTGCAGGAGACAGCTGATTGATGTTTCTCTCTCATCGATGTTTCTAACTCTCTATCCTTTTTCCTTCCTCTCTGTAAAAAATCAATAAAATATATATATAAAAAAATAAATAAAATACAATTTAAATTTGAAGAATGGTGCGGCTTGGGCCACTTTGGAGAGTTACTCAATTTTTTTGGGTCTCTCCCACGTATACAGGAGATAGGCATGTTATTAAACTTCAGTTTAAAAAAAAAAAGAAAGGAAAGAACAAGAAACTACACACCACCACAGACAGGCAACAAGGAAATGCTGGCTGGGATACAGCTAACATCCCAGGATGCACCTGTCGCCTGTCTGCAGTCTGAATTTGCCTGGTGCGGACAGCCACGCTGAGAAACCCACTTAAAATCCCAGGCTTGTGAGGCTCCTGGGGCAAGTGGCAGATGCAAACACAAAACCACTTTCCATTCTTTTTACACAGAATTTTTTAGAGAAAACAAAACTCCAAAGACAATTCATCTAAATTACAAAACAGCCCTGGGCAATGTGGCTCAGGTGGTTAAGCATCAACTGCCCTCCTGTGCACCGAAAGGTCTGTGGTTGGATTTCGGGTCAGGGCACAGGCCCAGTTGAGGGTGGATCCCAAGTAGGGGTGTGCAGGAGGTAGACTATCAATGCTTCTCTTTCTCTCCCTCTCCATTCCTCTCTAAAAAAAAAAAAAAATTAATAAAACTTTAGGAAAAAAAAAGAAACCACCTTCTTTAAAAAAAATGAAATAAGTAAAATTGCAAGCCATACAAGAAGCAATCCTGCATCAGCAGAAGGAAACAAAATGATTGCGCACAAGCCCAACCAGGGGCCTGAGGTCGGAGAGTAACAACCCGGACTTATAGGAAGTAAGGCTGATGAAGACCAAATAAATATAAAAACAGGAATCTGAAACCTAAGAACAATATGTTGTGAAAAATAAATAAAGAACCGAATGCAGTTTCTATACATGAAAAAATATAAGCATTGAAAAAAACTGAAATGTTTAAAAAGCAGAATAAACCAGCTGAATCCAGAAAGTAAACTGAGAAACAGCTGTGAAGAAATTACGCAGAATAAATCATAGAGAGGCAGACTAACAAAGTCTGAAAGTGAAGCTGGGACGCGGAGGACAGGATGAGAAGACCCAACATGCATCTGATCAGATTGAAGGGCTAGAGAGAATGGAGTCAATATTTAAAGTGAAAACCACCAAGGCCTGGGAGAAACCAAGATGGCAGCATAGGTAAACACCTGGAATTGCTGCCTCCCACAACCATTTCAAAACCACAACGGAAAGAAAAAACGGACACCACCCAGACCGACTGAAAGGCTGGCTGAGTGGAAATTCTACAACTAGAAAGAGACTGAGACTCGGAGGAGGTGCGGAAGTAAAGTGCAGAGGTACGGAGGTGCACGAAAAGGGGCTCGCAGAAAGGGCTGGCAGCTGAGAACACGGTTGTCTTTTTCAATCCGGAGGGAGTCACAAGCTCCTGACAGCTCTGAACTCCAGTTCCAGGTGAGTTTCTAGGGACCCAGAATCATACGGGGAGAAGCTGGACTGTCTGGCAGTGGGAGGAACTCCAGAGCGGCTTTCTCTCAGTGGTGCCGAGGGACACTGAGAACCGGTGCCTCTTAGGGCTGGGCTGAGAATCAGCCATAGCTATTTGCTCTGCCCTGTTGATTCCCCAAGACCCTGCCCCACCTAAGCTGCACACAGAGGCTTTTGCATATAAAAGGCTGGGTAGCCTCAGGCAGAAGCTAAAATAGCATCTCCTTAGGGATCCAAGAGCCAGTGTACCCAGTGGTGAGCGGGACCACCTAGATTACAACTCCTCAGACTCATAAGGGACACACTCAGGGGGCAGACTCAGTGAGCACCAAAGCCCCACTGAAGCCAGTCTTGCCCCATAAGGGTGTCTCCAGCACAGAAGTTCTCCCACCATAGACACAGCTGATTCTCATAGCCAAGTGGTCTGGAGGTCAATTCCTTCCAGTGATACCAACAACAATCAAGGCTTAGCTACAACAAGACTGTGCACAAAGTCTACAAAGCGGTGCGCCAAGAGTGTCCACCTCAGGTAATTGGGGAGGCTGAGCCACTGGACCCTATAGGACACCTAGCACAGAAAGCCACTCTATCAAACACAGGGAAACAGCCAAAATGTGGAGACAAAGAAACAGATCACAAATGACAGAAATGGATGAAAGCAAACGACTGTATATAGAGTTCAAAACCACGGTTATAAGGTTTTTCAAGAATTTTCTAGAAACTGCTGATAAATTTAGTGAGACCCTTGAGGATATGAAAAAGGACCAACTAGAAATTAAGCATACACTGACTGAAATAAAGAATAATATACAGAGATCCAACAGCAGACTAGAGGATCGCAAAAATCAAGTCAAAGATTTGAAATACGAAGAAGCAAAAAACACCCAACTGGAAAAGCAAAAAGCAAAAAGAATCCAAAAATATGAAGACAGTGTAAGGAGTCTCTGGGACAACTTCAAACGTACCAACATCAGAATTAAAGGGGTACCAGAAAAAGAGAGAGAAAGCAAGATATTGAAAACCTATTTGAAGAAATAATGACAGAAAATGTCCCCTGCCTGGTGAAAGAAATGGACTTACAAGTCCAGGAAGCACAGAGAACCCCAAACAAAGGAATCCAAGGAGGACCACACCAAGACACATCATAATTAAAATGCCAAGGGCAAAAGGTAAGGAGAGAATCTTAAAAGCAGCAAGAAAAAAGCAGTCAGTTACCTACAAGGGGGCACCCATATGATTGTAAGCTGATTTCTCAACAGAAACTTTGCAGGCCAGAAGGGAGTGACAAGAAATATTAAAAGTGATGAATAGAAAGAACCTACAACCAAGATTACTTTACTCAGCAAAGCTATCATTCAGAATTGAAGGTCAGATAAAGAGCTTCACAGACAAAAGAAAGTAAAGGCGTTCATCACCACCAAATGGGTATTATATGAAATGTTGAAAGGTATCCTTTGAGAAGAGGAAGAAGAAGAAAAAGTAAAGATAAAAATTATGAACAACAAATACATATCTATCAACAAGTGAACCTAAAAATCAAGTGAATAAAAAATCTGATGAACAGAATAAACTGGTGAATAGAATAGAATCAGGGGCATAGAAAGGGAGTGGACTGACAATTCTCAGGGGGAAAGGGGTGTTGGGGGTGTGGGAAGAGAATGGGCAAAAATCATACACCTATGGATGAGGACTGTGGGGGGGTGGGTAAGGGCAGAGGGTGGGGTGGGAACTGGGAGGAGGGGAGCTATGGGGGGAAAAAAGAGGAACAACTGTAATAATATGAACAATAAAGATTTTAAAAAAAGACCATATGCCTGGATTTCGGGCTTGATCCCCAGTGGGGGGCATGCAGGAGGCAGCCAATAAACGATTCTCTCTCATCACTGATTTTTAAAATATTTTTGTTGATTTAAGAGAGGAAGGGAGAGGAAGAGAGATAGAAACATCAATGAGAATCATTGATTGGCTGCCTCCTGCATGCTCCCCACTGGGGAACCCGGGCATGTGCCTTTGACTGGAATCGAACCTGGGACCCTTCTGTCCGCAAACTGATGCTCTATTCACTGAGCCAAACCAGCTAGGGCTCATCATTGATGTTTTATCTCTCTCCCTTTCCCTTCCTCTCTGGAAAAAAAAAAAAAAAGATTTAAAAAATAGTAAAAAAAAAGCCTTGGACCATGTCGCTCAGTTGGTTGAGCGTCATCCCATGCACCCAGAGGTTGCTAGTTTGATTCCCAGTCAGGGCACATGCCTGGTTGCAGGCTCGATCTCCTGTGGGGGTGTGTGCAGGAGGCAGCTGATTGATGTTCCTTTCTCTCCCTCTCTCCTCCTCTCCCTAAAATCAATAAATATGTATTTTTAAAAATAGTGAAAGAAAGAAAGAAAGAAAGAAAGAAAGAAAGAAAGAAAGAAACAAACAAACAAACAAACAAACAAACAAACAAACAAACAAAGAAAACCACGAAGCCCCAGCCAGTCTGGCTCAGTGAATAGAGTGTCAGCCTAAAGACTGAAGGGTCCCGTTCCGATTCCGGTTCTAGGCACATGCCTGGGTTAGGGGCTCGATCCCCAGTGTGGGGCATGCAGGAAGCAGCCGATCAATTATTCTCTCATCATTGTTGTCTCCCCCCCCCCACTCTTTTCCTCTCTGAAATCAATAAAAAAAATACATTTAAAAAATATATATTTTATTGATTTTTTTACAGAGAGGAAGGGAGAGGGATAGAGAGTTAGAAACATCAATGAGAGAGAAACATCGATCAGCTGCCTCCTGCACACCTCCTACTGGGGATGTGTCCACAACCAAGGTACATGCCCTTGACCGGAATCGAACCTGGGACCCTTGATTCTGCAGGCTGACGCTCTAGCCACTGAGCCAAACCGGTTCTGGCTATTTTTTAAAAAAATTTAAATAAAGTGAAAACTATCAGGAGTTTTCCAGAAATGATCAAAGATACAGATCCCCTTATCCAGAGACCTAAAGGCTGAGAATTGCAACATCAAAAGCCAAGAGAACAGAATAACATCTCCAAAGTTCTAAGGGAAACTACCTCTCTACCTAGAATTATACAGAGAATATCTGTCATGAAGAGATGAGAGGAAAATAAAGATATTTCCAGGCAAAGCCCAAGTAAGTTGACTATTCCCAGGCCTACTAAAGGTTGTTTCAAGAATATGGCAATTAAATTGAGAAGGAAGAAGCAGCTACAACAAGCAGTGCTGAGCGAGCTAATTGGTAAACAAAGAAAAAATGTAAGTGAGCGTTACTATAAAATAAGATAGGGGAGACAGCAAGATGGTGGCATAAGGTAAACACCGTAAATGCAGCTGTGCACAACTATCTCAAAATAACCACGAAAAGAAAACACGGACACCACTCACACCCACAGGAAGGCTGGCTGAGTGAAAATTCTACAACTAGAAAGAGACTGAGACTCAGAGGAGTGGCGGAAGCAAAGTACAGAGGTACAGAGGCACGTGCATGGGGCTCGGGGAGAGGGCTGGTGCCGGAGGACGCGGTTCTTTTTCAAACCGGAGGGAACCACAAGCTCCCAGCAGCTCTGAACTCCAGTTCCAGGTGAGTTTCTGGGGACCCAGATGCACATCCAGAGAAAGGGAACTGGGAGGAAATCCAAAGTGGGTTTCTCTCAGCGTTGCTTGCAGCAATTACTGTGGGACACAGAGATCCAGTGTCTCTCAGCGCAGGGCTGAGAAGCGGCCATAGCTATTTGGTCTGCCCTGCAGACTCCCCGAGGCCCCGCCCCTCCCAAGCCATGTCAGAGGCTTTTGCATATAAAAGGCTGAGTAGCCTAAGGCAAAGGCTAAATCAACACCTCCTTAAAGATACAAGAGCCAGCCTCACCCAGTGGCCAGAGTGGGACCATGCTAAATAAAACTCAGATCCACAAGGAACACACTCCGGGCAGATGCAGTGAGCACAAATGCCCCACTGAAACAACTCTTGCCCCATAAGGTGTCTCCAGCACAGAAGTTCTCCCACTGTAGACACAGCTGACTCTCATAACCAAGTGGCTTAGAGGTTAATTCCTCTCAGTGATCACCTAACTCAGAAAGGGAAGCAGCCAAAATGCAGAGACAAAGAAACAGATCACAAACGACAGAAATGGAGGAAAGAAAATGACAGGATATAGAGTTCAAAACCATGGTTATTAGGTTTTTCAAGAATTTTCTAGAGACTGCCGATAAATTTAGTGAGACCCTTGAGCATATGAAAAAGGACCAGCTAGAAATTAAGCATACACTGACTGAAATAAAGAATAATATACAGAGATCCAACAGCAGACAAGAGGATCGCAAGAATCAAATCAAAGATATGAAATATGAAGAAGCAAAACCCACCCAGCCAGAAAAGCCAAAAGAAAAAGGAAAAGAAAAAAAGAATCAAAAAGTATGAAGATAGTGTAAGGAGTCTCTGAGACAGCTTCAAACATACCAACATCAGAATTATAGGAGTGCCAGAAGAAGAGAGAGCAAGATATTGAAAACCTATTTGAAGAAATAATGACAGAAAATTTCCCCTGCCTGGTGAAGAAATAGATTTCCAAGTCCAGGAAGCGCAGAGAACCCCAAACAAAAGGAACCCAAGGAGGACCACACCAAGACACATCATAATTAAAATGCCAAGAGCAAAAGATAAGGAGAGAATCTTAAAAGCTGCAAGAGAAAAGCAGTTAGTTACCTACAAGGGGGCACCCATACGACTGTCAGCTGATTTCTCAACAGAAACTTTGCAGGCCAGAAGGGAGTGGAAAGAAATATTCAAAGTGATGAACAACAAGAACCTACAGCCAAAATTACTTTACCCAGCAAAGCTATCATTCAGAATTGAAGGTCAGACAAAGAGCTTCACAGACAAGAAAAAGCTAAAAGAGTTCATCACCACCCAACCAGTATTATATGAAACTAGAGGCCTGGTGCACAAAAATTTGTGCACTTAGCGGGGCGGGGGGGTCCCTCAGCCCAGCCTGTGCCCTCTCACAGTCTGGGGTACCCTTCGGGGATGTCCACCTGCTGGTGTGCCTGGCCAGCCTGGGTGAGGGGCTGATGGCTGTTTGCAGGCTGGCCAAGCCCCCCAGTGGGGACCCTCACTCCATGGGGTGTGGCCAGCCTGGGTGAGGGGCTGAGGGCCACTTTCAGGCTGCTCGCAGCCCCTTTAGGGTTCGAGTCTCTACTGGGGTGCCTGGCTGGAAGCAGGTATCTGGGATTGATTTAACTTCTATAATTGAAACTTTGTTGCCTTGGTCCCCCTCCCCCCCCTTGAAGCCTGGGTTGCCCCTGGAAACCCAAGGTCCCAGCCCAACAGGTATTTGGGGTTTGTCTTCTGTAATTGAAACTTTGTAGCCTTGAGTAGAGCTCAGGGCCCACAGGGCCCTGGCTTCCTCCATTGCCTGGGGCAACTCCAGCTCCATGGCTGCTGACATCTTAGTTGAGTTAATTTGCATATTTTCTCCTGATTGGTTGGTGGGCGTGGCTTGTGGGCATGGCTTGTGGGTGTAACAGAGTGAGGGTTAATTTGCATATTACTCTTTTATTAGATTAGATGCTGAAAGGTATCCTTTGAGAAGAAGAAGAAGAAAAAGGAAAGTAAAAATTATGAACAACAAATACATATCTATCAACAAATGAATCTAAGAATCAAGTGAATAAAAAATCTGATGAACAGAATAAACTGCTGAATAGAATAGAATCAGAGGCATAGAAAGGGAGTGGACTGACAATTTTCGGGGATTAAGGGTGTTGGGGGTGCGGAAAGAGAATGGACAATAATCGTACACCTATGGATGAGGACAGTGCGGGGGGCAAAGATAGAAGATGGAGTGGGACTGGGAGGAGGGGAGCTATGGGGAAAAAGAGGAACAACTGTAATAATCTGAACAATAAAGATAAAAAATATATATATATTAAAAAAATAAGATAGTACCGGTAATGACTAATGTTGAGTGGGTTTAAAACAAGTTGAAGCTAAAACACTACATGACAACAATATGTAATGAAGAAGAGAGTAATGAGAAAAGCTTCCTGGATAGTTTGAGAGGAATAAAAACATTAAGCTTATACTCTGATCATGCAACATTGTTAAAAAATTAAGGATAACCAATAAAAATTAGAATGGGTTTTAGAGTTTCCAAACCAGTAGAAAGAAAAATGGGAAAAGAAACTATAGTCAATCTAATGACAGACAGAAAAAGGCGAAAAAATACAATATATAAAAGCAAGGAAAGTAGAAGCACAAAGTACATTTTACAAATAAATCCAAGCATATTAGCAAACACAGTAAATAAACAGATTCTACCAACCAGATGGATTAAAACAAAGTCTAGCCACATACTGATTGTAAGATATACACCTAAACCATAAGGTCAGAAATGTTAACAAGGTGGAAGCATATACTTAGATGTGGGAGAGATTTTCACTTGCTTATCCAATATCCATTCTTCCTTTCTTGCATAATAACAATGCCCTGTTATTATTCAAATATTGTACCCAGCCAAAGACTGCATTTCCCAGCTTCCTTTGCAGCTATGAACGTGTTACTAATTTCTGGACCAGTGAATTGTAAGCGGAATTTCATGGGTTGGCATTTGTGCAATGACTCCTTAAAAGTTGGAGAACTGGAAAAGCCCCTTTGGCCTTCCCTTGCTTCTCCTTTCTTATAACCTTAAATGCAGAAGTGAGGGCTGGAGCTGTGGCAACCTTCCTGGACTGTCAGATGATCTTGAGGATGGAAACTCTGCACTAAGGATAGGAGAGAGATAAGAGGAGACTTGGGCTTTGGTGACCACGGAGCCATCTCACCAGCCCTAGACTGCCCATCTCTGGACTTCTATGCAAGACAGAAATAAATCTCAAATTTGTTTAAGCCCCCATGGTTGGGTCTTCGTTATTGCAGCCATACCTAATGAACATGAAGCTAGTTGTACCATCTCGTGAGTGATATGGATAATGGGGGAGGCTACATATATGTAAGGATAGGTGATATAGGAGAAATCTTTGTACCTTCCTCTCAAATTTATTATAAACCTGAAACTGCTCTAAAAATAAAAAATAAAGTGCTTTAAAATTGAGCTAGTTGTAGTTGTTAGCATTAGATTTGGTATCAAGTGACAGAAAACAATAACAGTAGCTTACACAACTAGAAGCTTGTTTCTTTAACATGTAAACTAAGTCCAGATAGAAGCAGCTGTGGGCACACTGCTCCTCAATCACCAGGGATCCAGGCTCTCTGTACTGTGTAGCTTCACCAACCTCAATACATGGCTTCTACCTCCTGGCCTAGATGGCTGCTCAGATTCTGGCCATCACATCCCCATTCCAGCCAGCAGGAAGGAGAAAGAGACAAAAAACGGTCACATGATCTCTGTTTGAGGACACAGCAGATGCAGGAGATACCACTTCTGCTTACATTCCACTGGCCAGAACTTCATTGCCATGCCAAACTCAAAAGCAATACAGTTTTTATTCTCAGTAGCCTTATGGCCAACTAAAAGTCATGAATTCCACTACTAAAGTAAAAGGAAAATTGGATATTGAGGGACAACTGGGAAACAAATTAGTATCATACGATTTAAGCTTTAATTCAGTAAGCATTTTAGGGATAAAGAAAGTTACCCCATATTGATTGATAAAAAATCTCTATATATAAAAGCCTAATATGCAAATTGTCCCCTCAGGAGTTCGACTGGTAGACCAGGAGTTCAATCACTTGCTATGATGTGTGCTGACCACCAGGGGGCGGTGCAGACCATGGTGGATGTAGGCAATGCAGCGCTGGCAGCGGTACTGCTGCCCCGATGGGCCCGGATGAGAGTGGGACTGTGGTGGGATGGTAGAGGTGAGCGGGTGGCACTAGGTCAAGGCGGGGTGCCAGGCAGGGCTATGGGGTTGGGGACGTGAGCTGGGGCTGCAAGGCTGGGGACATGAGCTGGGGGTGCCAGGGCAAGAAGGGGGCCGAACATGCCCTGAAGCCCTCCTGTGGTCCCTTCCAGGCAGGCCAATCTCCCATGGTCCCACCCCAGCCAGCCAGCCAGCACCAATTCTACCTCTACAGCCAAAAGAAGCTGGTATCGTCGACAGAATATGTCTGAAAAACTGTCATCGACAAGTACTACCAATACTGGTAGGAACTGTCTTCACAGCGAAAACGAAGTAAATGAGGATGCAGTTATTGAACACAGTTGCGGTGGAATGACTGTTACATTCAATTTTGCCTATCACTAATTTCTCTGATGATAAACCATCTGATGGAAAATTTACTCGATGTTGCAGCAAAGGTAAAGTTTGTCCAAATGATATAAATTTTCCAGAACACTGGCATATTTAAAAAATATTAATGATAAACAAAGATTCTGATAGTAAAAATTTTATGGAAAATATTCGTTCCATAAATAGTTCTTTTGCTTTTGCTTCAATGGGTGCAAATATTGCATCACCATCAGGATATGAGCCATACTGTTTTAGAACAAAAGTTTATCACTGTACTGGAACTTTACATCCTTCAGATAGTGTTTCTCAGAAGTTTATTCAACTCTACATTTTAGACATAGCTGAAGTGACAAGCAAAGGATTAGCAATGCCAGAAAACCAAGGTTGCTCAGAAAGACTCATGATCAACATCAACAACCTCATGCATGAAAAAAACGAATTAACAAAATCATACAAGATGCTACATGAGGTAGAAAAGGAAGCCCTATCTGAAGCAGCAGCAAAAGGCATTGGTCCCACAAAAATAACAATGGCAATCCTATATAATAAAAGACTAATATGCAAATTGACTGAACAGCAGAACGACTGGTCGCTATGACACGCACTGACCACCAGGGGCAGATGCTCAATGCAGGAGCTGCCCCCTGGTGGTCAGTGTGCTCCCACAGAGGGAGTGCTGCTCAGCCAGGAGCTGGACTCACAGCTGCCGAGCGCAGTGGTGGTGGCAGGAGCCTCTCGTGCCTCTGTGGCATCAGTCAGACCTCCCCTGAGGACTCCCAGACTGTGAGAGGGTGTAGGCCGGGCTGAGGAACGCCCCCTCCCTGGAAAGTGCATGAATTTTGTGCACCGGGCCTCTAGTCTATCTATAATAATAAAATCATAATATGCTAATTAGACCGGACAGCCGAACAACCTTCTGGACATCATTCTGGATGAAGCCGCGGCAGCGGGGGCCCACATAGAAGCCATTAGGGGAGATCAGGCAGGCAGAGTGGTTAGGGGCGATCAGGCAGCTGGCAGAGTAGTTAGGGGAGATCAGGCAGGCAGGCAGAGTGGTTAGGGGAGAACAGGCAGGCAGGCAGGCAGAGTGGTTAGGGGAGATCAGGCAGGCAGGCAGGCAGAGTGGTTAGGGGAGATCAGGCAGGCAGGCAGAGTGGTTAGGGGAGATCAGGCAGGCAGAGTGGTTAGGGGAGATCAGGCAGGCAGGCAGAGTGGTTAGGGGAGATCAGGCAGGCAGGCAGAGTGATTAGGGGCGATCAGGCAGCTGGCAGAGTGGTTAGGGGAGATCAGGTAGGCAGGCAGGGTAGTTAGGGGAGATCAGGCAGCTGGCAGAGTAGTCAGGGGAGATCAGGCAGGCAGGCAGGCAGAGTGGTTAGGGGCGATCAGGCAGGCAGAGGCAGTTTCTGCCAATTATGCAAGCTATGTTTGGAGAAATCTAGCAATGTTTTTCAAGCAAAAACACTCAACCTAGAGTTTTTTTACCAAGTGAAAATACCTTTCAAAAGTAAAGTGAAGCCCTGGACAGTTTGCCTCAGTGGATAGAGCATTGGCCTGCGGACTGAAGGGTCCTGGGTTTGATTCCAGTCCAGAAGGCAGCTGATCAATGATTCTCATCATTGATGTTTCTTTCTCTCTCTCTCTCCCTCTCCTTTCCTCTTTGAAATAAATAAAAATAAAAGTCAACTGAGTTAAAAAAAAAAGGTAAAGTGAAATAAGGACTTTTCAGATATACAGAAGCTGAAAGAATTCATCACAAGCAGGCCTGCATTACAAGAGATGTTTCAGCCCTTCAAGCAGAAGAGAAATGATATCAAATGGAAACTTGAATTTACACAAAGGAATGAAGAATACCAGAAATGGTAAATATGTAAATGTTTTATTCTAATTCCTAATCTCTTTAAAATATAGACTGTTTAAAGCAAAGACAATAACACTTAGTGAGGGATTTATAGCATATGTAGAAGCAAGAGTTGTTATAATAGTACAAAGAAAGAGAAGTGAGAAATAAAGCATGCAGTAGTAAGAGACTCATCATACATTAAGTGGTACAATAGTATTTTAATTAAGTAAAAAATGCATATCGTAAACTCTAGAGCAACCACTAAAAAATAACAAAGCAATGAGGTATAAGGCAATATAAGAAATGAAAATGTAATAATAAAAAAGTTAGTCCAAAAGAAGGCCAGAAAAGAGAAAAAATAGGTGGAACAAACAGAGAAACAAATAGCAAGATGATAGATTTAGCCCTTGCCGGTTTGGCTCAGTGGATAGAGCGCTGGCCCATGGACTCAAGGTCCTGGGTTCAATTCCAGTCAAGGGCATGTACCTTGGTTGCAGGCATATCCCCAGTGGGGAATGTGCAGGAGGCAGCTGATCGATGTTTCTCTCTTATTGATGTTCCTAACTCTCTATCCCTATCCATTCCTCTCTATAAAAAAAAAAATCAATAAAATATATATTTTAAAAAAGATGATAGATTTAAACCAAATCTTGTTGATAATTACAGTAAATATTAGTCATTTAAATACTCAAATTAAAAGGCAGAGTTTATCAGTTTGGATAAAAAGGTAAGAATTACATGGTATTTAGAAGAAATTGATTTTATACATAAAGATACAGAGGTTAAAAATAAAATAACAAAATAATAAAACAGGAAAAAAGCCCTGGCTTTTTCAAGTGTGACTCAAGTTGATTGAGTATTGTCCCATGCACCAAAAGGTTGCTGGTTTGATCCCCAGTCAAGGTAATGCCTGGGTTGTGGGCTCGATCCCCAGCAGGGGGTGTGTAAGAGGCAGCCGATCGGACTGATCTATGTTTTTTTTTTCTGTCCCTCTCTCTCCCTCTCCTTTTCCCTCTCTTTAAAATCAATAAAAACATATATATATATATATATATATATATATTTTTTTTTTTTTTTTTTTTTTTTTTTAAAAACACCACAGAAACACGAATGAAAAGAGAGCTAGGTTGACTATACTAACTGGATTAAGTAGACAGCACAATATCTACTAGGGATAAAGAGGGGCATTACATAATGATGAAGGGATCAATTAACCAAGAGGATATAGCAACCTTAGAAGTGTATGTGCCTAATAAGAGCTTCAAAATACTTGAAAAATTAGTAACTGAAAGGAGAAATAGACAAACCTCAATTATTGTTCAAGACTTTAACCTTCTCCTCTCAGTAATTAATAGATCAACTAGACAGATAATGAGACTACAGAAGACTCCAATGAAACAACCAACCAACTTGATGTACTTGACATTTATAGAGCAACACACCCAACAAAATGAGAACACGCCTTCTTCAAGTACGAATGAAATATTCACCAAGATAACACACTCTGGGTCACAGAACAAGTCACAACACAATTTAGACTGAAATAATATAGAGCATGTTCTCAGACCATGATGGAATTAAACTAGAATCAATTAAAGAGTCTTAGAAAACCCCTATTATCCGTGGGACGAATAAAGACTTGAATAGATAGTTCTCCAAAAAAGATAAACAAATGACCAAGAAGCACATGAAGAGCTGCGCAACATCATTAGTCATCAGGGAAATGCAGATTAAAACCACACCAACCTACCAGATCCACCCACTAAGATGACGAATCAAAACTACAGACGATGACAAGCGCTGGAGTCCTCGTACACTGTTGGTAGGAATGTAAGCAGGGTGACTACTTTGGGAAACAATCTGGTAGTTTCTCAAAACGTTACACATCAAATTGCCACACAGGACCCAGCAACTGCACTCCAGGTAGATGCTCAAGAGGGAGAAAAGCATACGTTCGCTAACAACTCTGCACATGAATGTTCATAACAGCGATCATAACGGCCCAAAGGCCGAAACAATCCAAGTGTCCGTCACCTGCGGGAAGGGTAAGTGAAGGGTGCTATGTCCATGCAGTGAATATTCTTTGACAATGAGAAGCAATGAAGCACGAACACATGCTACAACGAGGAGGAGCCTTAACGCCAGGTGAAAAGAGCTAGTCATGAAAGACCACACATCTTACAATTCCCTTTATACGAACTGTCCAGAACAGGCAGATCTATAGAGGCAGAAAGCAGGTTCATGTTTGGCTAGTGCTGCATGTGATTTGTGCTGCATGTGATTTTAAAAGAAGTCCTATTCTGAAATTTATATGGAAACGCTAGGCACCTATAATTGTCAACACAATTTTGGAAAAGAGTAAGAAAGTTGGAAGATTAATATAGTCAATTTTCCTTGACTTACTATAAACCTATAATAATTAAATCAGCCTATTATTGAAAACAGGGTTAAACATATGAAACAGAACAGAGACTAGAAATATATTCAGTCATATGTACTCAATTGATTTTTGACAAAAATGCTAAAATAGTCTTTTCAAAAAATGGTGCTAGTGCACTGGATATCATTTTTTGGGGAAAAATTCCTTTATCCTTACTTCATGCCATACAAAAAAAAAAGATTCTGAAATGGATCATAGACTTAGATATAAGAGCTAAAACAACAGCACTTCTAGAAGAAAACGTTGGTGACCTTAGATAATGATTTCTTAGGACACCAAAAGGATAAGCCATAAGAGAAATAAAAAGTTAGATTGGACTATCATAATTAAAAACTTGTGCTCTTCAAAATACACTATTATGGCCCAGCCAGTGTGGCTTAGTGGTTGAGCATCAACCTATGAACCAGGAGGTCATGGTTCAATTCCCGGTCAGGGCACATGTCCAGGGTTGGGGCTTGATCCCCAGTGTGGGAGGCAGCCAATCCATGATTCTCTCTCATCATTGATGTTTCTATCTCTCTTTCCCGCTCCCTTCCTCTCTGAAATCAATAAAAATATATTTAAAAAACAAAACCAAAAAACACTATTACAAAAATGAAAAGGCAAGCCATGAACTAGGAAAAAATATTTGAAATAAATATTTTTGAGAAATCACTTGTCTCCAAAATATTTAAAGAACTCCTACGACTCAATACGAATAACTCAATTTAAACACTGGAAAAACAATCAACAACTGAATCTAAAAATCAAAATAAATGAACAAGGAGTCTAATGAACAAAATAAACTGACTGGCTGCCTCTCACACGCCCCCCAACTGGGGACAAAGGTGAAACCTGCAACCTGGTATGTGCCGACTGGGAACCGAACCAGCGACCTTTCCGTGCACAGTATGATGGCCAACTACCTGCGCCACAGCTCAGGGCCATACTGATCATTTTTAAATTTGTCTTTTGATTATTTGCATCTCTTATTTTTTCAAAATGCCTGTTTAGATGTTTTGCCAAATTTTTTAAATTTTTTAAAAAACCTTTATTATTGAGGTTATTACAGATGTCCACCCCCCCCCATTATCCCCTTCCACCTGGTTCCTGCCCCACCCCCAGGCCTTCACCACCCTATTATCATATCCATATTACACTTTGATTGGTTCAACGGCCGAATGCACGACCAGACACTTAGCATATTAGGCATTACCTACGGATATGACAGGCAGCCAATCAATGTCTCTCTCTCTCTCTCTCTCTCTCCTCTCTCCTCTCTCCTCTCTCTCTTTCTCTCCTTTCCTCTTCCCACCGCCCCCCACCTGCAAAAAGAAAACAGATTTTAAAAAATGATCAACATCACCAGTTATTAAGGAAATGTAAATCAAAATCATAAGGAGATGCCACTATCATCTAGGTACTGAGTAGCTAAAATTAAGATGGACAGTGCACTGGTGAGGATGTAGAGCAACTGTAATTCTCATACATGGCTGGTAGGAATGCAATTTGGAACATAGTTTGGCAGCTTTGTACAAAGTTTAACACACATCTGTTACATGATACAGCAATTCCACTCCTAGGTATTTACTCAAGAAGAATGAAAAAATATGTCCATACAAATACCTACACTTAAATTCTTAATAGTATAAAATTGAAAACTACCCAAATGTGCATTAATAAGTGAATGAATAAACCATATATATGCATTTTTTCATAGAATGGAATATTACTCAGATATAAAAAAGGAGCACACTGTCATCTGACCAACAGCATGGATAAATCTCAAAAGCATTATGCTAGTGGAAAAAGCTGGGCACAAGAATGAAATGAAATTCTAGAAAAGGTAGAACTATAGTGACAGAAAGTAGATCAATGGTGGCAGAGGCAGGTGGAAGGGATTGACTGCAAAGAGGCTTAAGTGCAGTGGTGGTTACACAAGGATAAACATTGGTCAAATGCATCAAGCTGTACATATACCATTGGTGAGTCTTGTTCTAAATCACATCTCAATAAAACGGGTAAAAAACTGACTCAAAGAAGTAACCCGGCTGACGTGGCTCAGAGGGTGAGTGTTCCACCTATGAACCAGGAGGTCACGGTTCAATTCCTGCTCAGGGCACGTGCCTGGATTGTAGGCTCAATCCCCAGTAGGTGTGCAGGAGGCAGCCAATCAATGATTCTCTCTCATCATTGATGTGTCTATCTCTCTCACCCTCTCTGAAATCAATAAAAATATATATTAAAAACAAGAAATAGAAACATCTTAGATCATAAACTTAAATAAATCACAGTAACTTAAAAACAAACCAGTCCCACATAGTTCATTTGCTTATTCACTTACTCCTTCATGACAGATCGAGTTCCTACAGTATACCAGGCCCTGTTAGGCAGGCAGTGTGGATAAGGCAGCAGACAAAACAGGCCAAGTCCTTGCTCTCTTAGAGGTGATGGTTAGGGAGGAAGAAGGCTCACATGAAAACTGATGCCAGTGGCGGGTCCTATGGGGGAAAAGGGGAGCATGGGCTTGGAAGCCGAGGGGATGCTTCTGTGGTTACATTGGAAGAAAGACTGGATGGAAGTGAGGGACAGGCATAGTCCTGGCCCCGGGAACAATAGCTGCAAGGACTCCGAGGAGAGGCATGTGGGAGTTTTCAAGGTGTAGCCAGGGTGGTTTCAGCAGGAGCAAGGAGGGGAGAGCAGCGAAAGTGGAGGCCAGAGCGCGTGCCGAGGGCCAGAACATAAAGGATCTTGGATCCCATTCTCAGCGAAATGGAAGCCACAGGCCTGAGCAGAGAAGCAATGCAGCCTGGCTTTGTTTAAAACAGCGGTTCTCAACCTGCGGGTCGCGACCCCTTTGGCGGCTGAACGACCCTTTCACAGGGGTCGCCTAAGACCATCCTGCATATCAGATATTTACAGTACGATTCCTAACAGTAGCAACATGACAGTTATGAAAGAATAATTTTCTGGTTGGGTCACAACATGAGGAACTGTATTTAAGGGCCAGAAGGTTGAGAACCACTGGTTTAAGAGATCTTGCCGGCAGCCCTGCACAGAATGGACCGGAGGTTGGGAAACTTGCCCAGGAAGGGCTAGATGGTAAATATTTCAGTTCGTAAACCCTGTGGTCTGTGGAGAATGCTCTACCCTGCTGTCACTGCATGCAAACAGCCATGGATAATATGTAAATGGAGGAGGGTAGCTGTGTTTCAATAAAACTTTACAAAAACAGGCAGTGGGCTGGTTTAACCTTGTAGCTTATCAACCCGTGGACTAGACTATAGGGGACGAAGAGTTAAGGCAGGTAGGCCAGTGAGGAGTGATGGTCCCCTGGACCAGGTATAGCAGGGAGGTGGGATGTGGTCAGACTGGGGAAGGTGGAGCCAACAGGATTTGCTGGTGGTTCAGACTTGGAGGGTTGCAGAAGGAGGCTCTGTCCTGACTGAGGACTATGCCCTGGGAGAGGATCCAGTTGGGATAGGGAAAGAGATTATAGGTAAAAATCAAGAATTTGGATTTAGATTCTGAGAGAAACCAAGATGGTGGCATAGGTGAACACCGGAATTGCGGCTCTGCACAACTATTTTAAAACAACAACAAAAAGAAAAAACGGACACCACCCAGTCCCACAGGAAGGCTGGATGAGTGGAAATTCTACAACTAGAAAGAGACTGAGACTCAGAGGAGGTGCGGAAATAAAGTGCAGAGGTATGGAGGCGCATGCGAAGGGGCTCATGGAAAGGGCTCGTGGAAACGGCTGGAAGCATTTTGTACTGGAGGGAAGCTCAAGCTCCTGATGGCTCTGAACTCCAGTTTCAGGCGAGTTTCTGGGGACTCAGAATCTTACGGGGAGGAGCTGGACTGTCTAGCACCGTCTGGTGCCGGGAGGAACTCCAGAGTGGCTTGAGACCCGGTGCCTCTTAGGGCAGGGCTGAGAAGCAGCCATTGCTGGTTACTCCGCCCTGTAGACTCCCTGAGACCCCGCCCCACCCAAGCTGCTCCCAGAGGCTTTTGCATATAAAATCCTGGGAAGCCCTAGGCAGAAGCTAAAAATAGCACCTCCTTGGAGATACAAGTGCCAGTGTACCCAAACAACTCTTGCCCCATAAGGGTGTCTCCAGCACAGAAGTTCTCCCACTGTAGACACAGTTGATTCGAATAACCAAGTGGCTTGGAGGTCATTTCCTCTTAGTGATCACCTAACACAGAAAGCCACTCTATCAACCCAGGGAAGCAGCCAAAATGCGAAGACAAAGAAACAGATCACAAATGACAGAAACGGAGGAAAGCAAATGACTGGATATAGAATTCAAAACCACAGTTTTACGGTTTTTCAAGAATTTTATAGAAACCGCCAATAAATTCAGAGAGACCCTCAATAAATCTAATGAGACCCTCGAGGATATGATAAAGGACCAACTAGAAATTAAGCATACACTGACTGAAATAAAGAATATTATACAGAGTTCCAACAACAGATTAGAGGAATGCAAGAATCAAGTCAAAGAATTTAAATACGAAGAAACAAAAAAATACCCAAATGGATAAGCAAAAAGAAAAAAGAATCCAAAAATATGAAGACAGTGTAAGGAGCCCCTGGGACAATTTCAAGCGTACCAACATCAGAATTATAAGGGTGCCTGAAGAAGAAAGAGAGCAAGATATTGAAAACCTATTTGAAGAAATAATGACAGAAAACTTCCCCTACCTGGTGAAAGAAATAGACTTACAAGTCCAGGAAGCACAGAGAATCCCAAAAAAAAGGAATCCAAAGAGGACCACACCAAGACACATCACAATTAAAATGCCAAGAGCAAAAGACAAGGAGAGAATTTTAAAAGCAGCAAGAGAAAAGCAGTCAGTTACCTACAAGGGGACACCCATATGACTGTCAGCTGATTTCTCAACAGAAACTTTGCAGGCCAGAAGGGAGTGGCAAGAAATATTCAAAGTGATGAACAGCAAGAACCTACAGCCAAGATTACTTTACCCAGAAAAGCTATCATTAAGAATTGAGGGTTGGATAAAGAGCTTCACAGACAAAAAAAAAACTAAAGGAGTTCATCACCACCCAACCAGTATTATATGAAATGCTGAAAGGTATCCTTTGAGAAGAGAAAGAAGAAAAAGTAAAGATAAAAATTATGAACAACAAATAGGTATCTATCAACAAATGAATCTAAAAATCAAGTGAATAAAAAATCTGATGAATAGAATAAACTGGTGAATAGAATAGAATCAGAGGCATAGAAAGGGATTGGGCTGACAATGTTTGGGGGGGAAAGGGTGTTGGGGGTGCAGGAAGAGACTGGACAATAATCGTACACCTACGGATGAGAACAGCGGGGGCGGGGGGTAAGGACAGAGGGTGGGGTGGGAACTGGGAGGAGGGGAGC
>PVJC01013979.1:0-37158 GCA_004026665.1 Murina feae | reverse complement strand
GCAGTCTGGGACCCCTCGGGGGATGTCCACCTGCTGGCGTGCCTGACCAGCCTGGGTGAGGGGCTTTAAGGCTGCCCACAGCTCCCATTGACCCAATGTCCCAACAAGGCTGGCTGGACGCAGGTGTCTGCGGTTTCTCTCCTATAATTGATGCTGTTCCTTTAAGGCCTGGGGTTATCTTCTATAATTGATACACTGTTCCTTTAAGGTGGCCTTCTAACTAACGAACCCTCCTCTGCCTCACCTCGCAGCGTCTATAATGAAACAATTGTTACTTTTACTGGTTAGGCCCGGGCTGCTCTTTCCTTCAGCTCCCAAGGATTCTATGATTGTTACATTGTTTCAAAGGTGTGTTTCGCTAGAGCCAGTTTAATCGGAGCTGAGCTGAGCGGGCGCAGCTTCACTTTCGCTCCTGCCGCAATGGAAACTGCCCTTTACTCAGGTCCGTGAGTGGCGGCCTTCATGTTGGCTGGGCTAATTTGCATATAGCCGCTCTGATTGGCTGGTGGGCGTGGCTTACCCTGTCTCGGAGAAACGGTTAATTTTAATATTTCGCTTTTATTAGTTTAGATTGTCATTATGAGTTAGAGTAATTCAGCTCCAAATACTTATTTCAAGTCAATTAAATACCTGAAACTGTCTTTATGTGATACAACATGTGGCCACCATTGGAAGGAAAGAGAATTAGGAGTGATGGAAAAGTTAAGTGAATAAAATGAGATTTATCTTTTGATGGTGAGAGGAAAATAAATATGATTGTGACTTGAGTTCTTTTTATCCCCTAGAATTAGGACAGACTTAGCCTCTTTCCTAGGCAATGAGTAGGAAGAAGTGAGTGACTATCTTCTTCCTACTCATAATCACATATAACTGAAGCATCAGATGTGGTAGGAGGGTGCATAATCAGAGGATAACATGGAAATACATGATAAAGGATCTTTGCTAAAAAAAAAAAAAAGAATACTTGATAAAGGTAAGCCTAGATAAAGTTAAGTCTAGATAAGGTTAAGTCTTGATGAAAAGGAAGAGTCTTCTATTAAAATAGGAAGAAAGGAAGAGCGAATTCTTGTAGTAGAGATAAATTTCTGGCCCTAAGTGATTTCTCACCTTGTCTGTACATTAGCATGACCAAAGGAACTTCCATAAAATGACCAATAACAGGGCAGCACCATGAGATTCCGAGTGAATACATATGGACAAGGAATGTGCATGGGAATTATTTGAAGTCCTGAGCTGATTTTGATGTGAAGCCAGGGCTGAGGTGCATAGAGTTGCTTTGAGATAGAGGAAATAAAGTGGAAGATAAATGACATTAGGGCAGCGGTTCTCAACCTGTGGGTCGCAACCCCTTTGGCAGTTGAATGACTCTTTCACAGGGGTCATCTAAGACCATCCTGCATATTAGTTATTTACATTATGATTCATAACAGTAGCAACATTACAGTTATGAAGGAGCTATGAAAATAATTTTATGGTTGGGTCTCAACATGAGGAACCATATTTAAAGGGCCAGAAGGTTGAGAGCCACTGCGTTAAGGAGTTCATCTTGATCTCAGTAGCTATAAAAAGTACAATATTTTGCAGGATGAAGAAAGTGTTTATGAGATGGGGGCAGAGAAACTGTTGAAGGTTATGTAAATGGCTTCCACTTCTCATGGCACTGCTTCTGTTTACATTAATATGTGGGAAGAAGTAGTTAAAGACATCAAGAACACAGCCCATAAGGAAGAGAAGCTTCCTATAGCCATCCACTTGCTGTCAAATCCCCAAGGTGATGTTTACTGAAAGTGAGGGTGGCTGATTCAGAAAGAGATTGCTCAAGGAATATAATGTGCCTGCTGGCATCTACCTTAGAGAAAAACAAAGAAAAAGAAAAACATGAAAACAAACAAACAGAAAGGGCACTGTAAAGAATGTAAATGTATGTAGCTTATTCTTTTGGTATGTATTATGAACTTATAGTTTTATTCAAAACTTGTAATTCTGCTACATAAAACATCTAATACAGGAGAGTACAATTAGGTAAACATGATAGATAAAAACACAGGGTGTCCCCCCAAATATATATACACACTGTAATAGCTGATAGCTCAATTGATGTTTCTTTCTTTTCAGATTTAACCAATTGGAATTAATAATCTATCTATATATAAAACCCTAATATGCAAATAGTCTGAATGATGGAACAACCAAACACCCAGTCGCTATGATGTGCGCTGATCACCAGGGGGTGCACATGGAACATGACAGGCATTGGCAGCAAGCAGCAGAGCGTGCAACATGGTGGGCATTGGCCATGACAGGATGGTGGAGCAGGTGAGCGGGGACACCAGACCAAGGCGGGCACCGGTCAGTGTCATCAGGGAAAGCCCCTGGTGGTTACTGAAAATTCTTTACTCCCACATGCTTCAGTCCTGTCCGCCACTCACAGCTGCTGCTTGTACTATCACTGGGCACTGTCAGCGGGTGAAAGCATCAGCGGCCAGCCCTGATTGCCCCTCAGGGTAGCTCCACCTCTTCCGGCTCCTGATGGGCAATCAGGGCAGCAGCTGCCACTTGCACCTGCTGACAGCACTGGCACAGCTTGCACTCGCTACTGGCACCAGCCCTAATTGCTCTGTGCCATCAGCGGGTGCGAGGGGGCTGGCGCTGTCAGTGTGTGGGAGCAGTGGTGGCAGGAGTGGGGCTGCCAGCAGAGGGGACCAGGGGGCCACAGCAGGAGGGGCAGGGTGGAGGATTGAAGGATGGGCTAAGACCTGCCACTGTGCCCACCACAGCCTCGTGGCCCACAGTTCCTTTCAAAGTGTACGAATTCGTGCACTGGGCTCCTAGTCTATATACACTGCGTGGCCAGGTTATTATGACCACCCCTATCAGTACTTCGTTGGGCCACCTTTTGCCTTCAATACTGCAGCGATTCTTCTTGGCATTGACTCCACAAGATGTTGAAAGATGATGTGAGGAATCTGACACCATGCCTGATGAATAGCACTGTCCAGTTCTGTGAGATTTGATGGTTCTGGAACCAGCTGCCTGATAGCTTTTTTAACTTTGTCTCACAAAATGCTCAATTGGATTGAGATCTGGTGATTGTGGGGCCACCTAAGCAAGGTAAAGTCTCCCTCATGTTCTTGAAACCACTCCTGCACAATATGAGCACCATGGCATGGCACATTGTCTTGTTCGAAAAAACCATCTCCATTGGGATACACCATCAACATGATGGAATAACTTGATCAGCAGTGATACTTAGGTACTGTATTTTCCGGCATATAAGATGACCCCCAACTTTTGAGAAGATTTTCCTGGGTTAAAAAGTCCGGACGGAGATCATATGCGGCACAAAAAGAGCCAACTGGAGACACTTGGGGTCTCTGTCCGGCTCCATTGAAATGAATGGAGTAAGGCTGTTTTTGAGCTCCCCCTACCGTATGCGGCGACCGCAGATTTTCCAGTCTGACTTGGAAGTTTCAGCACCCACCCTATAAGACAACACCCGGTGTATAAGATGACCCCCAACTTTTGAGAAGATTTTCCTGGGTTAAAAAGTTGTCTTATATGCAGGAAAACACAGTATGTTGTGCTATTCAGACATTTATAATGATCTGGCCCTCTAGCAACTTCAGTGGGAAATTATAACTAATTTGCCTGTAAATGTCAGGTGGTCATAATAATCTGGCCACTCAGTGTATATAAAAGCCTAAGCAACCTTAAAGATGGAACGACTGGAACGACCAGTCGCTATGATGCACACTGACCAACAGGGGGCAGACACTCAACACAGGAGCTGTTCACAGCCTGCAGGCCCTGATCACTGATGGGGCCTGTAAGGCAAACTCCAGTTTTTCTCCCAGCCGGTAGGCCCTGATCACCTGATCTGGGCCAGGCTCCCAGGCTGGGACAGGGAACTGAGCATGGGTGATGGTGGACTCAGCCCCATTCCTAGGGGAGCCGAAGGCCGGTTTCCTCCTCAGGGCCAGTGATCAACCTCCGGGTCCCTCTCCCCATCTGGCACACTCTGATTGGCCCTCTGCCTGCCTGCTGTGTTGGCGGTTGACCCCTCCCCTCTTGGGTGGCAGGGGGCCAGGGAACTGGGAGTGGGTAGCGGTAGATGTGGGAATTGAGGGAAGGAAGTGGGGGGCTGAGGAACCACGTGGTGGTGACACACAGACGGTGAGGAAAGGGGGAGGCGGGGAGGCGGGGAACCTGAGCAGCCCTGATCATTGGCCAGGCCTAGGGGACCCCCCAAATCCTGTGCACAGATTTAATGCACCAGGCCTGTAGTGTATAATAAGTGTGTATACATTTTTGAGGGACATCCATATATACAACTAATGGGTGATTTATTGGAAATTTTTAAACATTCATGTTATTTTTATTTTTCAATTACAGTTGACATACAATATTACATTACATTCAGGTGTCCACCCCGTGAGAGATTACATGGCTTACTAAGTGATCATCCCAATAAATTTCATACCAATCTGACATCACACATAGCTATTAGAATACAGTATTATTGATTAGATTCCCTATGCTGTACTTTACATTCCATGACTATTCTGTAACAACCAATTTGTACTTCTTAATCCCTTCACCTTATTTACTCGTCCTCCCAACCCTCTTCCCATTTGGCACCTGTCAAAATGCTCTCTGTATCTACGAATCTATTTTGATTTTTATATTGAATTGTTGATAAATACATATTTACTACTATTTTATTTACCTATTTCTTGGTGGAGACTGAGGTATGGCTCTCTTGGGAGGTTCTCAGAAAAGGATCAATGGCCTCTGCCAGCACTTTTGTCTTGTAGAAAACTGACACCCCTCCCCACTGCCAGCTCTTGCCCTGATGCCAGACAATTCAGTTCCTCCTCATATGTCTTTGGTGACTTTCAAGCAGCTGCTCCACTGCTGGAGCTCAGAGGGAGTGAATAGAATAAGTCGGTATGTGGGCCCTTTAAGAGAAATTGCCTGGGACTCCAGCAGCCTCCACCTCACTTAGCCATATCCCTGCTAGTTTTACAGCCAGAAGTTATGGGGTCTTCATTTCCTGACACTGGAAACCTGAGCAGGGGTTTCTGGTGTGGAGGTGGGAACCCTCACTCCTCAGGGTAGACCTCTGTAGCAGAGATATCCCTCCTGATTATTATTTGCTATATCTGGGTGTGAGATCAATCCTTTTGTGTTCCCCCTACCAGTCCTGACGTGGCTTCTTCCTTAAATCCTTAGTTGTAGAACTTTCATTCAGCCAGATTTCAGGCAGTTCCAAATGATGGTTATTCTGTAGTGTAGTTGTAACTTTTATATGGTTGTGGGAGGATGTGAGTACCACATTTACCTATGCCACCATCTTGATGGGAAGCTGGGAAATTTTTTAACTTAAAAAAATATTTCCAAAGGTTTTCAATAAACCTATAAATGTGTATGTATGTATGTGCACATAATAAAATATACATTCACAATCTTTAAATATACATGGCTTCCATATAATTCTAAATTTGAGTAAATAATGGGCGTCTGTTTTGACATTCTGAGTATAGTTTATATACTTATGTAAATAGAAACCTAGTTTAATGATTTTACCAAAAGGAAACATTCAACTCTCCTACAGCTAAGGTAATCTTTATTACAGGATTCTCTTGAGAGTTGCTTTGGTATCCTGAGGTTAGTTGCAAGAGGAAAAAAAAATCTTAAGATTTGATGTTGGGGTATACAAACAACATAACTTCTTTCATTAACTTCTTTCATCTATTCTTTCATCTCTTTCCAGTAAGAAATGAAATATACTCCAACAGAGTGATAATACTAAAAGGATAATAAGAAGAAAACCTTCCGCAGTGATAGGCTGCATTAATTAAAGTCTATGAACTCCGAAGCAGGTAACACCCTCACAGGCCACTCTACCCATCTCACTCCATACTGATTAAAATAGTCATGAAGGATCGTGTTCATTTATGGGAACTGCTTTTTAAAAGAACTATTAAAGACTGCACACAGAAAAAGACAAATGAGTTGCTAGAGGCATCATACTCTATTTACAATGTAAAGGTTAGAAACTCAGGAAAGACTTTTATTTTCAAGAAATGAAAATTCAATAATTTGAATAATTCAGCAATAGATTTACTAATCCAGGGATGGAATTCCCTGTAACTGGAATTCTATAGGTATAGGCTCAATGATCATACATCTATGAAGGCTATATTGAAAACATTCTAAACATCAGGTCTGACGCATGGAGTCTGAATTTTTATCAGGATGATATTAAAGTATCTTAAATCTATAATGTAATTATTAGGATAAACAGTGTTTTCAGTGGATAGACAGTTGATGGTATAAAGTTAGTGTTTTTCTTTTTTGTTTAAGCATTTAAAAATATTATATAACATACTTTATAATTAACACATATTTGCATATCTAAAGGTAAGTAATAAATTTCTTAAAACACTAATTACATACCTTTCAAAGGTCAAACCATTTATCTACTTTTTTTTTTTTTTACTTTGTCTTGTAAAATCTACTTCACAAACATCAAAAGTGAGGTAAACGCTGACCGGTTTGGCTCAGTGGATAGAGCATCGGCCTGCAGACTGAAAGGTCTCAGGTTCGATTCCGGTCAAGGACCTGTACCTTGGTTGTGAGCACATCCCCAGTAGAGGGTGTCCAGGAGGCAGCTGATTAATGTTTCTCTCTCATGTGATGTTTCTAATTCTCTATCCCTCTCTATAAAAAAATCAATAAAAAATATTTTTAAAAATGAGGTTAAATGGATTTTCTTAAGGAATAGATGCATCAGGAGTTCTAAAAGTATCTACTAAGCAAAGCAATTTTGTAATATATAGCTGGGATAAGACAAATAACAGATGAGCATGCAAATTAGTTATTTGTTTGTTTTAGGTCAGTATTTATATATCCAACATACAGAAGGGCTTAAGAATATTAATTCAAACATATATCTTGAAGCACCTAATAGACTGTTACAATGTTGTGATTTTCAGCTTCTAGGATTTGGTTTCACCATGAACTACGAAGCGTTTCCTGTCCTCTGCAGGTTACCTACAGAAAGCTACGCTAGAATGCCACTCTGATTTCTGGAGCCGCAGAATCAGAGTGGAATGAGCGGTGCAGCCTGCGCCTCTCTCCTCCTGACTGCCTTCCCGGAGCTTCTCACGCAGCCCCAGCAGCGTGCTCTGCTTCTCTCAGGGTTGTCACTTCAATAAACACCTGTCACAGATTGACTGGACTGAGTCATTCTGAATGACAGAAAGTTATTTTTTCATAGTTCTAGAGGCTGTCAGTCCGAAATCAAGATGTGAGCAGGTGGTTGACTGTTCCCTGTATTTTCAAAGTCTCCCCTTTGTACATGTTTGTGTCCTAATTTCCTCATCTTACAAGGACACCCATAGTACTTGATCAAGGCTTACACACGTGGCCTCATTTCACTTTAATTACTTCCTTAGAAACTCTATCTCCAAATATAGTCACATTCTAAGGTACTGGAGGTTAGAACTTCAACATATGAATTTGGCGAGGGGGGGATTAATTCAACCCACAACAGTAATTTAAAGTTATTTGTTTTATATGAAATGCTTTTTTGACATATTACTGTAAAGTTTTTTGTTTATTTTTATTAAATTTATTGGGGTGACATTAATAAAGTTATGCAAGTTTCAGGTATACAATTCTATAATATACCATCTGTATATTGTATTGTGAGTTTACCATTCCAAGTCAAGTTTTGTTTGGCTGTTTTTGCATTATGGCAATTTTGCTAAAGAAGATAACTTAAAAAACAATTTTTATTTCATCAAAATGCCTTTTTAGGCAAAAGTCTGGAAACCATTTTGGAGTTGTGGTTTAAGTGGTAATTCTACTTATCCATTACTTATTATCAGACAAGTTCTAACTAAGTAAGCCTTTTCAAAAACTTAAAAATATTACAGGGGAATTTCAGTTATAATTTTAAGTTTGCTGGAATTATTAGCATAAAATCTCATTAAAGTTTGTTAACATGCCCTCTGAAACATAATAGGGAGAAATGCAAAGTAGTATTTGAAAAGCATATTTGTTCTTTACATATGGAGAAATCAGTGTTTTCTTATTCTTACGAAAGAGCTTCTCAGAAAATGACTCCTGTAAGATTGCTAAATGGCTTCCCTCTCTAATTAAAAATAAAGTTTTATCTGAAATGGACTAAATACAACTACTGTTTAATTAAAACACAAACCTTTATGAGGAACACTCCAATAAGATCAATTAACATTTTGTTCATATTGAACATAATTAGAAAGCCAATTCTTATAATTCACTGGCATAGCCTTTAAAACACATTTGGCCTTCACAACATATCTATATGGCATTTCATTAAAAATTCAGACAGTTAAATAGAAAAATTATATACTAAGTTTAACATTAGAACTCATTTTTAAATTGTAATTATTAAAAGATAGAACTAATATGTCTTATTTGACAATTGGTACCTTTGATTAATTTGAGAATTCTGCATAAAATATATATTCTTATAGGGAAAAAAGGCAAATTGAATTTTAGATTAGGGAACTGGAATATTGAGCAAATATAAGAGGAATTTGAGTCTACACATTCTCTTTTGAAAACTGAATATTATTTAGTCAGAGTTTTTGAAATATTTGCTTTACACTTCTGAGTTACACAGCTTATGTAGACATAGAAAAAATTTTACTAATGCCAATAATAATTTGAAAAGAAAGCTTGCTTTTTCATGTACTCATGAACTAGCCAGGAAAATTTCCAGAAGAAAGAAGAAAAAAATATCAAAATGACCTTTGACCACTGCTACAGTAATTTGCGATTTAGTGATTAGTAATGGGAATTTTTAAATGCCCTACACTTTGATATATACATATATTACATATATAACATACATACATATAATATATATGACACTGTTTGCTGCCAAATATATAAAGTTCTATTTCTCATCTGAAAAAGTATTTTGAAATGTGCTCTAAGAAAACTAGGCGAATGGTTGAGAAGACGTTTACATGTGAGATTGGAAAATGCTCAGGCGAGCTAAGCAAACCCTCGCGGGGTCTGGTCCCCGGATGCTCAATAGGGAAAGCCAAGCCACCAGATGTGGTTGAGGCTCAGAACTCTCTGGTTTAAAACAGCCCCTTGGTTCCAAAGGTCACATTTTCAGGTCTTGCAGGGTGTTAGTCCCAACGCGTGTGCCATCAGGGACTTGCCAGGACTTTGCCCTTAGACTCTTTTTACATGAGCTGCTTCGCTGATCCACTATTCCAATGCAGGAGAGAACTCCTAATTCCTATACTTTCTTTTCTGTCTTCTCACGGCACCCTTGCTATTTTGGTGTCTCATTTAAATTTATTTTTTCCTCACTGAACCCAATTTGCATATGAAAAATCAAGTCACTTGACCAATAGTAGCTTTTTTCTCCATCTTTTCCATACTTTCTTTGTATTATTTAAAAAGGGATCTACAGCCACCTAAAAAAATTGTATAATTCAAATATATTAAAATATTAACAGTTGCCATGCAACAGGTAAGAAAGTAAGGTTTGGGGAGAAATAAAAAATAAAAGATCTAGTGTGTCTAGAGTTCTGGTAGACTTCCCTGTGAACCAACAGCTGCCTCTAGACCACTGCACTCTTTGGGGGATGCACTAACTTAGTGACCTGGACTCAGAGTTGAACTGGAACTGCATTTTAACATAGTAGCCAGACAAAGGGGTCTGCTCACCCAATCACCACAGCTATCTTTCTGACGTAAGACAGAAGTTCCCTTTCTTCCTGCATGTCCTATCTGGAGGGGAAGCTCTTCCGGGATGGAAGAGGGGGCTTCAGCTGTCTGGTACCCACTGTGACCCAGCAGAATGCAGGCCAAGACTCGGAATTCACTGGAAAGATTCCAGGCTCTACTGTTAGACACAAAAGCTGAGTACAGATACTGCGTTAAAGTGGAAAACCAGAAATCTGATAGATTAAGTTAAAAAGGCTTCAACATTTAAATTTACTCATTTTAAAAGAGTAATTGGTTCTGTATTTTCTAAATAGTTGAATCAATTTTACTAAAATTAGAAGAGCTGCACATTGCAGGTGCATAATTATGCTTGCCATTAAACACACACAGATGCAGGCAACAAAATTAGATGCAATCATTTCATTGAGAAAAGAATGACACTTGTTTCCCATTTCTTGTTTTTGGTTAAAAAAAAATTAAACTAAGCTTTGATTTTTCTCAAAGACCCAAAGATATGTTGTTGTCCTCAGTGTGTTAATTTTTTTCCCACATTTTAGTGGGAATTATTGGTCAGGTCATTCTGGACATGATGGAGAAAAATTTTATCAGCCCACAGGCTGGGCCTCCTTTACTACAGTCACACTAACCATCACCACATCATAATCAACCCTACATGGTAGATGCCACAAAAAGCAAACATGCTTCCAACCTACCTCGAATGGGCTTGCTATAATTTTGCTTCCTGTATCTACATGGGGAAAGGCACTGCTTACGTACCCGACAGTATATAGAGTAACAATTTCCACGGACGTCCTCTCAGTTAACCTTCACAAAAATCCCGTGAGGTAAATTTGGCATCATTTTGAAGATGGGAAGCCCTGGGATGGTGAATTCATTTGCCCCACTAATAAATATTGTAATAAGCAGAGCTAGATTTGAACCAGTCATTGGAATCTATTCTGGTATTTCATATCCTCACCAGTCAATAAATTCTCAGAAGACAAAGTCTTCTACAGCTTCAATCAGACCAGTCACCTCACTTGTAAGTCTGGCAGGTCTGAGGGAGTGATCCCTCTCACTACTTTAACTTTTGGAAGACAGATGTTACAGTGATTTATTTTTATTTTTCTGTAACATTGCTTTTTAAAAAAATCATAGACTATAAAACCATACTGATGTTTCTTAAATTGGTCTTACACAATTAGAATAAATCTCTCAAGCCAATATAATGTTAGGAATGATTAAACTGAATCCCACATGAGAATTCACACTCATGTTAGCTATAGGTAAAAATAATTCACTTGAGCATCTCTATAAATAATGTATTTTAGACTGGAAGAAACTTTAGGGGCAACAGGGAGCAGATTTCACCTCATGTGTTGGTATAATGAGTAAGTCTCAGCAAAAATCCTGCTGACCAGTTCAGCTTTCTCATTTCTCTTCTTTGTAGCTCTTATTACAGAAACTTTTCAGTTTTAATATTAAATGTGCTTTCAACTTTTCTTAGAGAATCAAGAAATAATACCAGTTACATATTCGAAATAATGATAATCCCCGAGAATTTAATTCATTATAAATATTTATGTGAATACTTCTTAGAATGGGGTCATTCCTTGATAGAACTACTCCATTAAACACTCTAAATTGCATTTTACTATTATGCTATCACTTTATTTAAAATTTCATACAGAGTAATGCACCTAAAGCTTCAATCATATTGCCAGGAACTTAACTTTTTCCCCAGTTTCTCTGTAATGCCATGCTTCTTTTTATCTCAAGGACTACAAATACTGTTCTTTCAGAAACATTCTTTTTATTCCACCTCCCTACTCCTATTTGCAGACACTAACTCCTGCCTATATTACAGGTCTCTGCTCAAATATCACTTTCACAGGATACCTTACTGACGCCTAGATTAGATCTCTACTATATTCTAACGGAGTCTTCTATTTCCCTAGAATCTTTCTTTTCTTTTATTTCTTGTTTATACCTCTGTCTTTATGAGCAATAAACATCATAAGAGCATGAACCTGTCTTTTTGCTTTACCTCTAAATCCCCAAAATGTGGACCTGGGATTCATTCAATAAATATCTGTTGAGCAAGTGGCTGATGACTGAGTAATACTGCACAAATATGCATTAAGAAAAACAACCTCATAGAATATAGCATGATAAAGATTATTGAAATGAGAACCAATGGTCATCCTTTGTTCCCTTCCCTCCTGAGTAACCTGAAGCTTCTGACGATACTGTGAAATACCCAGCAGCCCTGTCTTTCCAAGGATGGCAAAGGGAAAAGAACATGTGGCTCTAGTGTAGGTATGTGTTGATGCAGTACAATCACATCAGTGCTTCTCACTAGAGAGGCTCATTGGCTTCTGTCTGGATCAGCTAAGACCTTAAGGCTCAACTGTAGGCACTAAACATTCTCTGGATACCTAGCAGGTATCAAGAAACACAGGCATTTATATTTCCATTTGTGCAATCATACCCCATCAACTTTAAAAATAAGGAAACTGGGCTCCAGAAAAGGCAGGTAATCTGCTGAGGAGTTTACCATATATTAGTAGCAGACAAAAACTCTAGTCCTTAGCACATTGTAAGGTTAGCATTTCTAAACACCTCGTTTTAACACGTTTCTTTGGCATCAGATACTTGATTGCCCAGGACAAGCAATCTTAGACAGGTAGAGATTTTAAAGCGTCATGAATTGGGCATTGATTAGAGGTAACTCTATAAGCCACTGAGGAAGTTAAATTTTAGTAAAATGCAATTGCAAAATTGTAAAACCTGAGTTCTGTGTGAAAACATTTCTTATTTAGAGTTGCTTGATAGCTAATAGTTTCTTCACTTATATTAAACTGCTTCTTTCTCCTGATTTTTAGTCTTTGCTTTTCAGAATAAGATTGTCTTTGACAGAGAAGTTTGGGTAAGCCAAACTTAATGACTTTGCTTTCCCCAGATCCCATAGATGAATCCCACCTCAATGAAAAAGATATCACATCAAACAAGAAGCTTCCCTTTCCATCATCCGTCAGGTTGCTTCAGATTTGCAGTGTATCACTCTGTACAGTGTGTGTCCTGCATAGAGTACTCAGTGGAAAGGGCAAGACCTTCATGGAAACCTTCCTGGGTTATGCTCACCAAGGGCCCTGGAATCACTGCCATGGCCCAAACGCACTCTTGTTGTTGGCTTGTGATGTTCTCTTGTTTCTCTCCACTGGGTTCTCACAGGCCAGCTCCTAGTGTCAGGTTAGCTCAAGCCAGTGAGTAAGCTTCTGTGTCACTCACTCATGATCCTGAACTAGTTCTGTTCCTCAAAGGCTGGCTCCACAGCTGAGGTCCTGTTCAGGATACATCTCTCCTAATGAATATTTACTCCTATTAGACTCAGACTACAGAATTGCTACAAATAGTGTTCTAGTCACTGGGCCCATTCTTGGCTAGTACATGAACTATTGTATGTGTGTTTGTATTTTTATCACAATTATTTGCCAGATCTTTATTTTTATTTTTTTAATATATTTTATTGACTTTTTACAGAGAGGAAGGGACAGGGATAGAGTTGGAAACATTGATGAGAGAGAAACATTGACCAGCTGCCTCCTGCACACCCCCCACTGGGGATGTGCCCAAAACCAAGGTACATGCCCTTGACCAGAATTGAACCCGGTACCCTTCAGTCCGCCGGCCGGCGCTCTATTCACCGAGCCAAACCGGCTAGGGCTGATCTTTAGGTTTAACTTATTATTCTTTGCTTTTCTCCTTACCTGAGCTGGATAGTCATTTTCCATAACTGAGCAAAGCTCTGCAGCAACCCCCAGGCCCAAGCCCTCAGCTTTAGCTCTTCAGCCATTTGGCAGTGCCACCTCTCTCTCTGCCCTATGCTTTGAAAGTGGACAGAATGACAGGAGCACATTATGAATTAATTAAAGAGCTTTCTATTCTCTAAGTCACATCTCAAGACTGAACTAAAGCTGGGGGACTGTCTTCTTTGAGATTCTGTTTTTAAAATTAACTAAAATAAAAACACTTTTGCTCATCTTGAGCAAACTCAACGTCTTCACAGGCCTACAGGCAACATAACAAATAACAAGTTTGGGTCAAAAAGGTAAAAAGGGGAGGTGAACTGTGGTGAATGAAAGGACATATGCCGTATTTAGGCCGTTCAAGTTAACATCACTATGTGCAATCTGAAAGAGTCAGGCCTGGGCTTGAATGCAGCTCACAGCTGCTGATCTGCCACCTCTGTTGAAGCATTATTCGCAAAGTCAACTAATTGTGCGCAATTGTTATTGGTAATAATATAAAATGTTTGCTTTCTCATCCAGTTCTTATTAATTCCACACTGGGTGAGGCCCAGCGTTGCACTACTAAATTGCCACTATCATCATTCTCCTTTCCATTAGCTATTTATTGAAGGTTCACTATAAACAAGGCATTTTGCTAAGTGCTACACCTGCATTATATAATATGAAGTTTAGAACAGCCTTATAAATTAGTAAATACTATTACTCTTATTTTGTACATTCTCTATTCTCTGGTTTCCAGGTATTTAAAGAATTTGCTGCTTTTGGCTCCCGGAGACTGCTGAAGCTGTCAGATTAATATATATGACAGCGACTTGCTTCCGGGCCTACTTTTATAATGTAAATCAGTTCCACTTATCTGTTTTTCCTCTTTCCTCTCAGAAGAGGAACATCATGTTATTCACATCCATTGGCCAACCTCAGTCACACAGCAAAGTGTGAAGTCAGTTGGTGAGAAGATTTGTCCTCTTTCAGAAGGGAGAGCTGTAGGGAGTAGCAGTGGTAAATCTTTTGAACAATAATATAACCTTCTATACTCCATCTCTTCAATCCCTATAATGCAGCCTATACTCATGGGCTAGATTCAATACTTTGTAGTCTAAAATGTTGTAATTAAAGTCCCATGTAAGAAACAAACCCTAATTTAACATACTGAGATGCGTATGCTTCACGTTCTTGACACATTAGTATCGTAATATCACAAGATGATTGAAACTTGAAGCTCATGGAGCTATCTTCTAATTAGCATTAATTGGCTAGTTTAATGCTATTGCTCATTTCCCAATATTTTTTATGATTCTTTGTGCATTTACTTATAGCAGAAAAAATAATAAGCCTGAATTATTTGACTTTTACCAGAAAATAGCTGTTGCTTCTAGTCTATGTTGGAGATATTAAAAAGTAGGCAAACTTTTCAAAATTGCAAAGGAAATACTAAGAAATAAGACAGATTTCTCTAATATGCTTTGCACTTATTTAAGCCATTAAAAACCTACCTTGGAAATGAATATATTTATGTGCCATATAAACAGATTTTAGTATATTAAAAAATAACTTGAAGAATAAAACTTCCTAAAGAGATTCTATACTTTCTATATTTAAACCCAATTAGCATTTTAATTCAGGATATTATTTATATTTAGAATTTATCAAGTGTTATATTTACTATTTGCATTTTTTCAAGACCTGAATAATGGGCAGAATGCTGTTTTCTATTATTGTGTTCTTACATATTTCCAGGGACAAAAACAACCCCCAAAATAACCAATGGATAGCCTTTTATAAAACTTAATGTCTTTTGCTATTAATTTTTCTTAAATATTTGGCATCCTCCACTTCTCTTATTGGTGAGTATGACCTGGTACATGGACAGAATGTGGCCCATTAGCATGAATGAAGCTTAAATAACTGCAAGGCATGTTGGGATTCTCTTTTTCACATTATGCTCAGGGAATAGCTCTCTCCATGTGGCAGGTTGTGCCTGTGGAGTGGACATTTACTACATTTCCAAGATGAAGACACTGATGCTCAGGAGGGAAATGCCGGCTTCAATGTCATACAGCTACTACTTTGAGGAATCAAGAATGAGTTCAAATCCTAAAGCCTGGGTGTTTCCTCTAGAATATGAATTCAAGGAGCCAAAAAACTCTGAGGATCTTAAGTGCCATCTAGTGGCAATTTCTATGAACTGTAGACACAATATCCTAAATGTCATTAAGAGTCACTGGCAATTTCAACCAATTCCCATTATAGAAAATATTATACTGAGTTCCTACTTATTGTAAGAGACTGACCTTTATAGTTTATCACTCAACTCTGTGTGTGAATCACAAAGGGTTCATCTTATCTGTAGAAATTCACTATGCACAGATAAGCCAAAAGAATAGTTTATTTTTCTAAGAACAAAACAGGAATTAACAATATTGAAGATGTCAGTTTAAGCATATTTGTTTGAGAGTTAATAAACTATTGGCTTTCCAATATCTTTTTATGTGGAACATAGGTATAATCCAGAACAACTACAGATTAAATATATATATGAAACTACTATGTATTGACTAAATTATCATTGGTTACTGGGTTATTCTGATTAATAAGAGTAACTAACAATATGTAGTTTATGCTCTTCAAATGGTACTTCAGAAATTGATAGTGTCTCATGGTGATTGTTTGGTATATCTGTTATGGTGCTACACATATCAAAAGGCAAATTAACAAAAACCTTTGATACACAATTCTGTGTATTAGAGCTTATATGTGTGTGTGTGTGCATATATGTGTATATGCACACACACACATTATGGTCCTTAGCCAGCAAACACTGGAGACATAGATCTTCTTTCTCAAATTTTAGATCTGGTTCAATATGTGCATCTTTAATATACCTATTTCTTACAAAATTAGGAGAAACTGAATATTTGTTATTGGTTTCATTTATTTAATAAAAGATCAAATATATATCTAAATTTTTAAACTCTGCATATGTGACATTTATTTAATTTGAAGCCTCTGATACTCTACTCCTAAACTGCAATTAGATTCAGACTCACATCATTTTCAATTCAACATATTTAATCTAGCCCCATTAAATTGGCTGCCTCTAAGATTTGCCACGGCTACTCCCTACAGTTCTCCCTTCTGTCAGTCAAGCCATAAATTACCAATTTCTTTTCTCTCAAAGTTTACCTTGTGCAAGAATCCCAGGATATCTATCCAAAAAATGCACCTATCTATGTGGATGGGGTTGGGGAATCTTCATTTTCAGCCAGCCCATGCCAGCAGATTTGACAACAACATGCAAAAAGTACAAACAGCTGGTGGAGTGCTTTTCCCACTGAGGGCTTTAAAGCTGCTTTGTTTATAGAATTTCCCTTATGTCCCATTACAGAGTTTAGAGGCAGCTGTAGAGACATACATAGGTGTAGCATTAGTGTTACATTCTAAGGTACTCTGAGATCCATTTCCTGCTCCTCCCATATCATCAGGCATATGCCTAAGGGAGCAGATGAGTCCTGAGGTAGTCATGAAGCACCATCAAATCCTATCACTTGGGGTTTAAAATCTGCAGTGCTTGTCATGAAATACATGAGCCTCAAATAAGTGGTGAGATGTTGGGAGAGGAAAGACAGGTGACTCAGGGTTCAACTGGAATAATAGTTATTCAATTATCCTTGTTTTTATTTTATTCATTTACTTTAAGCCCTCCTAATCATATTTATTTTTGCTAATTATGTAGCACTAGAGGCCCGGTGCACAAAATTCATGCACAGAGTGGGAGTGGGGGGTGGAGGTAGTGTCCCTCAGCCCAACCAGCACCCTTTCCAATCTGGGACCCCTTGAGGGATGTCTGACTGCCCGTTTAGGCCCGATCCCACAGTGGGATCGGGCCTAAACGGGCAGTCAGACATGCCCTTCACAATTCAGGACTGCTATCTCACGACCTCTTGCCTGCCAATTGCCCCAACCATTCCCCTGCCAGTCTGATCAATGCCTAACTGCTCCTGTGCTGGCCTGACTGCCCCTAACTGTCCTCCCCTGCAGGCCTGGGACCCACACAACTGCCCTCCCCTGCAGTCCTGGGTACCCCCCAACTGCCCTCTCCTGCAGGCCTGGGTCCCCCCCAACTGCCTTCCCCTGCAGGTCCAGGGTTCCCCCCAACTGTCCTCCCCTGCAGGCCTGGGTCCCCCCAAACTGCCCTCCCCTGCAGGCCCAGGGTTCCCCCGAACTGCCCTCCCCTGCAGGCCCAGGGTTCCCCCCAACTGTCCTCCCCTGCAGGCCTGGGTCCCTCCTAACTGCCCTCCCTTGCTGGCCATCTTGTGGCAGCCATCTTTGACCACATGGGGGAAGCCATCTTGTGATGGTCAATTTACATATTACTCTTTTATTAGATAGGATATACCAGGGGTCCTCAAACTTTTTATTTTTTTTATTATTTTTTTTTCTTTTTTTTTTTTCTCAAACTTTTTAAACAGGGAGCCAGTTCACTGTCCCTCAGACCATCGGAGGGCCGGACTATAGTTTAAAAAAAAACTATGAACAAATTCCTACGCACACTGCACATATCTTATTTTAAGCAGAACAGTCGGCTGTGGCAAAAACACCCAGCATGTAGCCCGCGGGCCATAGTTTGAGAATGCCTGGGATATACAATGTAATAATAATCATACATATTTCCACAATGATAATTAATACAATTGAATGCATTCTATAAAACTTTATTCTATTTTTTATTTTAAAACTATAGAACAAAATATCATATAAATAGATGCTAATTAATAATGACTATAGGTGAATAACCCTTGCTTTTTCTCTTCCTTATATGGATAACCTTAGAAAAAAATGTTTTTTATATATTTCTAGCAGCATAAATAAAATAGTACAAATGCGCACATGAACCCATTATATTTAATATATATAGATACACATAATGCTGCTCTTTTAAAGTTTTTTTCTATCAAAAGTCACTGAGCATCTACAATAAGAAATGTCTGGAATCACAGAAATCATACTATCAATAAGATTATAGTCCAACTTCTTCAGCGAGGAATACCTGCAAGGAACGTATTTATAAAATAATGATGCTTTCATAATTCCAAGTTCCTGTGGCTCAACAGCAGGAAATGCTACAAATGTCTATTCCTCATGTTTAGAGTTCCATTTTACTGTAAAACATCCTAATATTAATTCTACACTCAAATTTATTGCATGTCAATTACAAAATCCTCTCTCATTAGAATGAATGGAGAGAACTTGACACTATGAACATAGAAATGGCAAAGCCAAAATGTATAAACATTTGCAGGACAAACACTTTATAATTATTTGCAGGACAAAAACTTCATAATTTAAATATTTAAAAATATGTTTTTCAATGATATCCTCCATCATTTTAAGTAGAGGAAAACAGTTTTAAAGAAAATTATCAAGTGTACTTTTCAACAAATGAGGATTTTTCCCCATTAAAATGATGAGTAAGTGTTTGTATACTGATGTAAACTTCTCTAGCTAAGACTTTTAAGTCATAGGAACTATTTCTTAACAGATAAAACTTCATGTGTTACTTTCTTTGCTCAGAGATTTCAATGTATAGAGCCCATTTTATTCATGACATGGGTTGACGATTCTTTAGGTACTAACTTCAGCTTCTGTGCAACATTCTTACTGAAGATGAAATTGAAATAAAACTTTGAACTCATTTAGGCAATTTTAAACGCTTGGCTTGTGCAGATATAGACATAGAATTGATAAAATTGTTTGTGATATCGAATAGGTCTAGCACAAAAATAGGAAATGCAGTGAACTGAAAAAAAGTATTTCCAAATACACATATTTTGCATATATTTTGCTGTACTGAAAAAAAATCATAAAAATTTGATTTAAAAAAGACTGTTAAGGTTAGATTCATTCTACATGATGTATACAAGATGTCACATGAAAGAGCCATAAAAAATGGCACTCAGTGGAAAATAGAGAAACTTAATTTTTGGATGCAGTTCTGATATTTATAGGATTAAGTCATAGGACCTCTGTAAATTGTGTCTTATATGTTTTGAGACAGAATACTTTACACAAATAATTGTATGTACCCAGATTACTATGAAGATACAGTGAAAATTATCAGAAAACCCTTTGAGAAAAAAAAGAGTGCTACAGAAATATAATTAGAATAATACAGAATATTCTAAAGTAGTTCCTAGGGATGTTAAGATAGTTATTTTTAAAAAAACACTCTGTAATAAAATAAGTTTGAAAATCATTAAATAAAACAAATCTCTTTCCTATAGGATTCTTAAACGAAGAGATGTTCTTCAGGAATACATTTTGGGAAATGGTGATAAATTGATAATTTGAGGAGAAAGGAAACCTAATTTGTTTTAGATTTCTGAATTTTAAGGATGAAAGGAGTGATGTCATGCTAACTTTATCATTTCATAATCAAACTGAGAAAGAGAGGACCTTTTGGAAACTCTGGTTCTGTAGTCAGAAGGACTGAATTTTGGTAGTAGAAATATCTAAAGGAAATGAGCATCTGAAAAAGTAGAAACTGTGAGTGTCAGGACCAAGAACTGAGAGAGCTGAGATTTAGTTCAACTACAGTAACAAGCTAGACATAGGTGTACTGAGAAGCAGGTAGTCATCTGGTGAGCTGGTGATAAAAAGGCACTGAACTTTCAGAGGGCAGGCTGAGGCTGGAATGCAAGGTCAAAGAGTGAATAAATCAACCAGCAATGGCCCAGGGAGGAGAAGAGGGCACAAGAGGACAGTGAGAAACTCACGGAGAGTGAAGTAGGTTAGGGAGGGAGCAGCATCAGCTATCTCGACAAACCTGGGCAAGGAGCCTGCACCATGATGAGTTAAGTGAAAACTCTGTTCGGTCTTGATACTGAGGCCACAGTCTGCCTACCAAAGGAAATTTATATCTATTTTTCTCTAAAATATACACTAATACCAGAAAGTGTATTGGAAGATGAAGGCAGATATGTCCTTAGGCACATCTTTAAGGATCTCAGAGAAGATTCTAAGCAAATGTTAATACAGAAATGGACATGGTTAAGTGGACCTACACTTTCCAGGAGACACACTATGGCAGTGAACTATAGTAGCAGCATAAAACCAAGACACTAGAGATTTGAAATTCATTCCACTGGGCCATGTTTTCCTACATAAATGCTATTTTAAAAGTGAAAGAGAAAATAAATGCAATATTTGCGATAAGTATATTTATGTTATGTTGACATCAGCTAGCAAATGAATACTTCATAAATAAGAGATATCTTAGCGATTAAATGAAAACTGGATGACCTACCCATCGTATCATTATTAGCTTTAAAAGAAAAATGACAAAGTCTCTAGGATACACCAAAGAACTTGGACTATGTGAGATTAATTGATCAAGATTATTGGGGAGCCTGGCCAGTGTGGTTCAATGGTTGAGCATCAACTCATGGTTCAGGAGGTCACAGTTTGATTCCTGCTCAGGGCACATTCCCAGGTTGTGGGTTCGATCCCCAGGAGGGGATATGCAGCAGGCAAACGATCAGTGATTCTCTCTCATTATTGATGTTTCTATCTCTCTTTCTCCCTCTCCCTTCTTCTCTCTGAAATAAACAAAAACATAACTTAACAATTAAAAAAATAAATTAAAAGACTGTGTAGAGAGCAGTGTTCTTTAAAGTGCGGTATGTGCCCAAGGCACAAGCCATCCAGTTGTAGGAAGAAAAACATTAGAATTTCCATCCTATCAACTTTCCCCCCCCTTCCAGAAATTGAATTTTCCAAATATTTAACGTGTGTGCAGTGTTCCATAACATTGAAAGGGATAATGTTTAGCGGGAACCACAAACCTAGAGGGCAGGCTGGAGCCACAGCTGTTCCAGAAGCTCTCCTCCAAGACAGGCATGGCCAGCTCTATGCTGGTCAGCACTAGAAGGGCTTCCTCGTCCGATGAACAGCTCCTGTACAAAGGGGGTCACCTCACTCACAAATAGTCTACGAAATAGTGAGGTCAAGATCGTCAAATGAGCTTCCTGGTGCGTTTCTCCTTCTACTGCTGATCGGCTGTCAAATCTTTATAAATGCGTCAGACTCTCCGTAGCCTCATGAAACAGACATAATTTAGTCACTGAGCGGGCTGCTTTCAAGACAAAATGAGATCACTGGCGGAAGTTGATTCCCACTTTATCTGAAAGCCTTTACAAATGCTCTTCCTATTTGAAACTGTATGTCTTAGCTCTGAATTTTACCCTTTGGCATATTTTCAGCTCATATTTTTAGAGGAGAATGGTTGTCAATCTTATAACTGTATTTCATTAATACAAAGATAACTAATATGTCATGCATTAGAATTTATTTGCAAACAAGGGAATCAGAAGTCACTTAATTCTCACTATAATAAAAACATGAATGGATCTGCTGTGCACATAGACTTCTTATAAGTCCTGCTGTTTAGTTTTTTTAATGGTTTCAGATACTGCTTCTAGAAAGAAGCATACAACTTCCCATATTTTTTTAAATTTCTTTTGGAATATTGAATCCATGACAATTAGGACATCAATAATCATACACACTTACAGACAGTGCCAAATATATCTTTCAGTTCCTTGCACCTGGCATTGTATTTTGTTACAACAGGTGCCTCAAAAATATTAGTTTTAAAAATTACAAAGCCATTTACATAACCTTTAAACCATAAGACCTCCATCTAATTTGTATGTACCTTTGAAGCTAGCCTATCCCAAACTGCACCATGTGCTTAATTTAATCTACACCAGAAGCCATTGCTTTGTGTGTTTTCCATGATGTGCTATATGTAAATTCTAGAGTGTTAGCACTTCAGAATGGG
This sequence comes from Murina feae, assembly GCA_004026665.1. Classification (NCBI taxonomy): domain Eukaryota; kingdom Metazoa; phylum Chordata; class Mammalia; order Chiroptera; family Vespertilionidae; genus Murina; species Murina feae. The sequence continues at coordinate 14,769 of PVJC01013979.1, read as the reverse complement.
TTAACATACATTATTGCTTTTTTCCAAGAGAATGTGTTTTTTAAAAGCTATTTATACAGAGCACTAACCAAAAAATGACTCAAAATGAATGAAAAGGGAAGAACAATATTTTGGGTAGTAAATAGATAAAGTCGAATGATATCAAAGTTAACTTTTTAAAAGATTAATTTTGAGGTTAGATGGCTATACTACAACACTCATTAAGTTATATGATGCCTTTTTTTGTTTTTGTTAACATTATTAGAAATTAGCTGGAGGTCCTGATAATTTTTTTATTGCTTTGAATTGGGTCAGTCATCCTTTAGATATTAGAATCCTAGTGGCATGAGAGTTCAAAGGAGGAAGGTTTCCTGTGAGGTTATCATTTTTGTAATATCCACATTTTAGAAGAAAAAGAGAAAAAACTGAGTCCCAGAATATTAATGTAAATTGTCAGCCCTCAAAACTAGATTGTTGGACTTTGTCAGGCACTCAGCATAGTACATGGATCCTGGCTGCATAGTATACTGATGGTTTGCCCTCTGAGTACTCTCTGTATAAATACCCTATTCAATTTTGCTTTGTTCATTAGTTTTTATGTGTTTGTATAGTGGATATTCCCTTTGATATCATAAAATTATAAAAAATTAAAAATGATTTATAATAGAAGCAAGGTAAGGACATTTTCTGATTCACTTCATATACTTTACCATATATAATATTATGAAGGATGGAAACTGTTTCATAATCATACAAAATAAAGACATCATTATTTATCTCAGTCAGATTGGTTTTATAACTGAACCCTTCATGTAGGCTTACTGTTTGCTGTATTTGAAATTCTGGAAGAGTGAGTTGGAAATCACACTGTTCTTTCATATTGAGGGACCCTTGATCCTTGAATTTTTCCCCCTTTAGTTATAATGTAAATAAATGGTGCAGAGTACAAGATAAGTTAATGATTTTAAAGAAGTTATGAATTTTATGGCTAAAATATGCCCTTTGAAAAATCTAAAATGGACTAAATGAAATGCAGCTTATTTAATTAGAAAACTCAAATTCAATTGCTTTTTGCACATTTCCACAAAATTAGTATTGAGATGAAGTTGTGAAGGGTTAGCTGCAATTCTGATAAAGGTCAACACTAAAATGTGCACTTTAACAACTCAATTAATTCTGCTAATTTGAATGAAATGCTATACAGATTAACTTAAATTAGCAATTGTTTCATGAAATAGATCAAAAGGTCATTTTCCAGATGACATTGTGACATTTTCATTTATATTGTGCTTTCCTTTGTGAAATCTGAAAAAAAAATTTCAATAGATTCAATTATAGAGGATGAATTACTACTTATAAGGCAATGAATACACACAGAGCATATTCAATATAAGGTGATTTAGTGTCTTTAATCATAAGATTTAACTTGGTTAGTCATCAGTAGTGCTCCTACACCTGATTAATGTTGTTAAACACCACAATTTTAATCAGTTTGTATAATCTAATCTAATAAAAGAGAAATATGTAAATTAACCATCACTCTGAGACACCTAAGTCATGCCCACCAGCCAAGCCACACGCACCAGCCAATCAGAGCAACTGCATGTAAATTAACCCAGCCAAGATGGCGACCGGCAGACATGGAGCTAGAGCAAATAGGAGGCTTCTGTTTGGAGGCTGCCTGCCTCAGCAGGCTGGGCATCCACTCAAGGCAACAAAGTTTCAATTATAGAAGATAAATAAACCCCAGAAACCTGATTCCAGCCAGCCTTGCTGGGACCTTGGGTCAATGGGAGCTGTGGGCAGCCTGAAAATGGCCCTCAGCCCCTCACTCAGGCTGCCCAGGCACCCCAGTAGGGACCCAAACCCTGAAGGAACTGTGGGCAGCCTGAAAATGGCCCTCAGCCCCTCACCCAGTCTGGCCACACCCCAATGGGGTGAGGGTTCCCAATGGGGAGCTTGGCCAGCCTGCAAACAGCCATCAGCCCCTCACCCAGGCTGGCCAAGCACACCAGCAGATGGACATCCCCTGAAGGGTCCCAGACTGTGAGAGGGCACAGATCTCCCCACCCTTGAGTGCACAAATTTTTGTGCACCGGGCCCCTAGTATGAGTATGAATACTGAAGGAATTTACTCAATGTATTGAAAACCACTGAATATGGACATGAAACACATAAACATTCTAATAAGAATATTGTTTCAGTAGAGAACATTGCCAAGTGACATAAAGCTCATTTTAAGTTAATAATAATATTACTACTATTCCCATGTAAAGAATTTGAAAAATATAATGTCATCTATATAAAAAATTAAAAATTTTGTTTGTCAATGCAAATTTATATAATTTATCAACACTTCTCACACTCTGCAACTGATCTAACAATATATTATTTTATCTTTCATAGTTTTATTAAAAATTCCCTTTTTGAAAGAAGCAAAGAATATGTATGCAGATCTTCATTCTTGATTAAAATTGGTGGTGTCAGGTCATGTTCTCCTAAGGTTTCACAAGCCGTAGGAAAGAGAAAGGCGGGAGCTACCTGTTGCCGGGTACCTTCTATGTGCTTCTTCATTTGTCTTATTTAATTAAACTTAAAATCCAACAAAATGTCTGGTTTTTTATTACTTTAATGTTACTTTATTTAATAACAGGGATTAAAATTTAGTCCATCCATATGTTAGAAATGTTCAGCCATGATCTTTCAATTTAGCTGTAAGTTGTTTTGTTGGTGTGTTTTTTTTAAGGCTGAAACAAACAAAAATCACACACACATACCAAAAAAACCTCCATGTTTTTGAAAAACATATTTGTAGGGCTCCTTGCTCAAAATATTGGAGAACAGCAAACATATGAAAGCGATGAAATGGTTTTTCAGAGGTGTGAAAAAAATGTCTATTATTTACTGCTGCCTGTGGACTTAACACATTTTTGCCATGTTTATAAAGAAATAGCATAATGATCTCATGATAAACAATAGCTCATGGAAGCTACTAATCAGTTAGGTAAGATCACTTATGAAAAGTAATACAAGAACACTTGCTTAAGAAGCATCTGATATTTTGCCCTTACAGAAGCACTGGAAATGACAGTAGAGTAATAAGAAAAATAAAATGTTAAAGTAATATTTGAATACATAAGAATTCCTTACAAGTATTTTGGGGTTTCCTTTAGAACAATTGTATTTCCAGACATTATGTATTGAATAAAATTTGGAAACACCTATTAAACTGAAATAAAACTCATCAGTAGAGGGTTATATATAGTTAGTATATAAAAGAAAGTTCTTAAAAAAATCAATAAGCAGAAGATAGTGAAGGAGGGAAATTTAAATGAAAGACATGGTTTCTCTTCAAAAGAGCTATTACCCAGAATTGATGCATCTTAGGTTAAAAACAGAACTAAACTTTATAAATTCAGAAGCCTCAAATAAGTATAAAAATTGACTCTATATAAACAATTTAAAAACAAACTCATCTTATACAATATCTATAAAAATGTTCATCTTATTTTCAACAAGGACACTAACAGCCATGGCAATATATAGTTGAACAGATTCTATTCTTTTGATGAGAAAATACTAAAAATAGTAACAATTCTTGAGCATTTTCTTGATGTCAAAAAAGAAAAAAAATAAGTATAAGTAAAGATGTCAATTTACCCTGCCTTCAAAATTCTAAATATGTTTTGACACAGAAAAAAATGGACATCTACTGCAAGAGCTGGTCCTTGAGTTGATAGAAAAATTTGTCACCAACAGAATAAATCAATTTCATCATGCAAGTGACTTTAAGACAGTTGAAAAGCCATCTTAAAAAAATGTGACGGATGGAGATTTGGATTGAAGAGTATACTCTGATTCATGTAAAAATATTTGTTTATTTTTATCTTTCTAAGGAAATGTGCCACTGGCAACTCCTTCATATGGATATTTCTTTTTAAAAAAATATATATTTTATTTATTTTTTACAGAGAGGAAGGGAGAGGGATAGAGAGTTAGAAACATCAATGAGAGAGAAACATCGATCAGCTGCCTCCTGCACACTCCCAACTGGGGATGTGCCTGCAACCAAGGTACATGCCCTTGACCAGAATCAAACCGGGACACTTGAGTCCGCAGGCCAACGCTCTATCCACTGAGCCAAACTGGTTAGGGCCATATGGATATTTCTAGAGCCTACCAGTCTGAGTCAATTATAGTGTAAAATATTTTGTAATATTCCACATGGCATTATGACTCAAAAATGATTATTTAAACTGAGGCATGACTGGAATATTTCCAATTTTAAAAACATTATACAGCAACAAAGAGCAAGTTTAACTTTACCATTCAATTATAACAAATAGAAAAAAAATGTTCCCATGGATTCTTCAAATAAAGAACTTAAAAATTCATAAAGGCTATGTACTATAATAATTTAGTTCCTGTATTTTAAAGGTCAGATCTTTAGTATGAGCTTTTAGTTTCTTTTTTAATATTATTTTGAAATTTGAGGATATTAGCGGTTGGCCTCTTAAATTGTGGATCACAATTCTATGCTGTATATGCCCAAATCAATAAATTTACTTGTATTTTGAACTATTCATTTATCCATTCATACATTCAACAAATATTTATTGAATGCTGACCATGAGTCAGATATTGTGACAGGTATTTAGTTAAATGCTGAACAACAACTTGAGAAAGAAAAAAATGTGATGGATGGAGGTTTGGTCCCATCCCTCCTAGAGCAACAATGAAGCATGAAAACACAATTTCAATAATAGTGTGATAATGCTCTAGATAATTATAGATGACCGAGTAGTGTACAGGAGAGAACTTGAGCCAAACCTGGTGTGGGACGGAGTTGGTGGCTTACTTTGGATACACCAGAGGAATTTATACCCACATTGTAGCTGAAGGAGTATACCAATAAAAGGCTGGGGTGCTCTGGGCAGAGGAGTTCTTTCCCCATTCTTTTCCTCTAGGAAGAGGACATTTATAAAGGAATGGAAAGAGTGTGATAGTGTTTGGTTTGAAAAACTGAAGCAAGTTTAGGAAAACTAAAAAGGTAAGAGGGAATAGGGTCAAATCATCCACTTTTAGGTTATATTAAAGAAACTGACTTCATTCTGAAGTAATAGAAAGCAACTGGAAAGTTTTCAAAAGAGAGTAAGAAAATCACCTTTTATTTTGGAAAAAAATCATACTTATTATAATTTGGGAAACAGCTTTTTAAAGAGTAGGAACAGAAATTGGAAAGCTGCAAAAACCCAGGGTGAAAGAGGGTGGTAGCCTAGAGCATGAGGGTGGCAGTGGGATAGTGAGAAGTGACGTAATTTAAGAGTAGTTGAAATACTTATTAACGTGTTAATGTGGGTGTGTGGGGTTGGAGAAACTGAAAGAAAAAAGGGAATGTTTCTAACTGTGAGAATAAAGGAAAATAAGGCCAAGTGAAGAAAAGACCGTCTCTGCTTTCCTTCTATAACCTAGCTCTCATTACGAGATGTAATCAAATTGCTCCATTGCTTAGCAACCACAGGGAAAGAGCTAACAAGTCATGATTCATGCTTCTATGGGAACAATCCGCGGGTCAGTGATTTGATGTCAAGGTGGTTTAGATTCCTGCTGTGACACTTTCAAACCAATATTGACTCCTAGCGTGAGGATAGATGAGAGTTAAAATGCAAATGCTCTCATAATCAATCCAATTGATCTGTATATGGTGTGATCTGGTACAGCCTGCTGCATCCATCTGACAGTAGCATCTGTAAATCAACATTGGAAGGAAAATAGTACACAGAAATAGCTTCATAGGAATTTTTGTTTTACCAATATAGTTAAGCCAAAGAGAGAGGCACATTTAAATAGGTATGAAGAGGCACATTTAAATAGGTATGAAGAGGCACATTTAAATAGGTATGAAGGTAACGACGGCAACAATCATCTAACCAACAGGAAGTCTTTTAGAAGAAGAGATGCAGTGGGTGGCAAAAGTTTTTGAAAACTGTTACCTGTAACCACTGTGACTGGTCATTGTGGCCAGAGGTCCAGGCATTCACTTTGCCCTGCTTGTCCAGCCGAGCTTTCCTTGGCTCCCACGTGAACATGTCCATATTGAGAGTTCTGAAGATGCTGGAGGCAGTGATCTGATAGTCCTGTATATGCCCCGATTTCATCCCCAGCGGCTCAGAACAGCCTGAAAGAAAGTGAGAAGGGCTCCGTGAGAAAAAGAATTTATCACCCTGTAAGGTTTATGTCTTCATTTTAGAGAAGCGAGAGCAGATTAAGCCTAATGCTATTCATTCCCCCAAAGAGAGAGCATCTAAATTCAAAAAAGGTTATAATCAGAAATAAATCTGGAACAAAATCGAAAAACAAAATAGCCAATTTAGGTTATTTTGTCTGAATATATTTTGGAAAAATTGTAAACAAGACAGAATTCAAATTACTTTTCTGCGATAGATGATTCTGCAAAATGAAAACAATGCTCCCCTGTCTCATTAATGATAGCCTCATGACTGTTCCCGAGTTTCCAACAGTTTCATTGCGCCTTTGAAAATGGAACATTTTCTCACAAAGTATATTTGGTTTTCTCTTATTTGCTTCCATAATACTGCAAATGAAAATTCCCTCAGTACAAAGTCATTTTCACAAACTGCTCCAATGGTATATTTTGAACTGGACAGCATTTTCTTTTCCAAGAAATGTTTGCTAATCTTTGTCATGTATTCTTATATCACCAACATGGCTTTTTCTGGAAAAAGATTAGCAGGCTGAGAGATCTTATTAACAGTTTATTGAATACAATAAGGCAGCCTTGGGCTTTATAGTGTTGCATGGGATTGTGGGAAATACTTCCATACATTATATTACTGTTTATTTCCAAATGTAACAGCTAACCTCTCCCAATTTGCCTCACAAATTTTTCTTCTCATCCATATGATTTGATAAGTATAAATTAACTCTTTTACCAGCATGGAAAGTACCTGTACAAAATGAAATATTAACAATGAAATTGATTATTTTACAGCTTTTAAAAGTATCCATCAAGTAATATTATTCTCTGCATGCAAGTTCAAAATCAATGTGTGGGTGTGGAGATGGGTATGGCTTCTTTCTGAGAACATAAAAATCTGTAAAGTGTCAGGTGTAACCTCAAGTCAAACTTAAAAGTAAAATATATTTACCCCTTAGGGGTATAACTGTGCCATGTATGAGACACTGACCCTCACAAATCAAATGGCTGAAAAGTCTGGGAAGGTGATGTAAAGCAACTAAAAACCACGGGGCTTGTAGCAAACCTCATCATCTGTGGCTTCTTCTTGATTGCTTTATGATGGATGAGATAGGGTTGACACCAGCCTGTGGTGATATAGTGACATGCAATAAAAACACTGTATAACAATTCTGCTCAGATTTACTGGTAGTCAGTAAGCTAGTTTGAATTAAGAAAATAAGGAAAATATCCCTGTTAGGGTAATTAATAATTAATAGTACTAAAACCATATGTTGGCTGCTTCATAAAAGACACCCATATATAATATGAAATATGATTCTTAAAACAAATTCAGTCATCTAGCTAAGTGTCTCTGATTCCTTTAAATGGGTTCATTTAAAGTATCTTGTTTTTAAAATATGTTTTTATTTATTTTTGAGAGAGAGGAAGTGAGAGACATATAGATAGAAACATAGATGACAGAGAAACATCTATCTACTGGATGCCTCTTGCACGCCCCCTACTGGGTCCACAACCCAGACAGGTGTCCTGACCAGGAATGGAACCACTGACCTCCTGATTCAGGGGTCAATGCTCAGCCAGAGACATGCTAGAGGGGTAAACGTTTGGTTGCTTTTTAATAGTAACTTTCGTTTGCTTAAAAATCATTCCTTTTCTCAACATCACAAATATACCTAAGAAGGGAAATACATATAAAGTATATATTAAAACCAATACACAACCTCTTGAAATGCATAAATAGTTCCCAGTTATTCTGTTCTACGGGAAGTATCCTCCTATTTTTTTTAACTTTCACCCAAGGATATATTTATTGATTTTAGAAAGAAGAGAAAGGGGGGGGGGAGGAAGTATGAGACAGGGAGAGAGAGAGAGAGAGAGAGAGAGAGAGAGAGAGAGAGAGAGAGAGATCAGTTGTCTGCAACCTAGGTAAGTGCCCTGACTGGGAATTGAACCTGCAAGCTTTGGTGTACAGGATGATGCTTCAGCCATATGACCATATGAGCCACCTGGCCAGGGCATGTGTCCTCCTATTTTTAACTAAATAGTATCATTGTACATGTGATAAAAGTCTTTCTTTTTTTAAAGCTATTCTAAAAAGTGAGGTACACATTAATTTTTTTATTTTTTAAAACACAGTTGTTTGAATAAAACAATTACATTTCATGTAAATGTTGATGCTAGAATAAGAACAACCACCAAAAAGAAACACAGTGAAATGCCCAGACAACACCGTCTGTTTACTTCACAATCTAACTATCTTGAAATGGGATCACTGTGAGAGCTACACATCAAGTCCTCATCTTTATATCTAACACAGATGCTCCTGGAAGATAAGGATTATTTAATCTGAGTCCTTTGATGGATTATCTTTGAGTTGGATAACCACTGTTTATACAATAGGCAGGATGGTAGATAAGAATGATCCAAAATTGAATGTATAGTAGCAATCTTGGTATTGAAGTATTGTCTCCTTGGGAGAAATGATAAAATGTACATGTTTCATTAAAAAAATCCCAAAAGCCAAGTTCTTACAGTAGATGGACAGAGATAAAGCTTACTTTTTTATTTCATATAGCCTAAATGTAACTGCAATTTACAAAGTCAGGCAGATTTCAGTTTTTACTGAACATTTGTCACAAAACATAAATCACAGTTAATAGTAAAAACAATAAGACATTTAAAGAAACAAAAAGTTTCCAGTGAGAATTTTTTGTATTTTCATTGACCACTCAAAGAAATACACTGCTCCTTCTACATTAGTTGTCTTCTGTAGCATGTTTTAGATTATCTCACACTCACACACACGCACACACACAAGTTTATCACTGAACATGTTATAGCAGGAATGAATATCTATGGTTTTGAAAAATTACAGCTTAGTAGTAAACTACACCCCAATTTTTGTTTTTTTAAAGAAAATACCAAAATAGATAATATGGGACTCACCTGATAGTTCACATCCCAGAAGTTCCATTCTCAAAGTACAGTGTCTTCGACAAACTTGGGGATAAAGTCTTACATACTGAGCTTTTATGGGGGGCGTGAAAGAGTTAGCATAGGGTGTGTTGTTATCAACATTTCCACGAAACACCTGTTTGAAGAGATGATATAGAATTGTAATTATTAATTGTAACAGCTCCTTTACTTGTTTTTATATATTGATCTTATATCCTACCCAACATAATCTTTCCAAAATTAGATTAAGTAATTTGGGGGTCTGGAGCATTTCGGAAGCACCTTGCCGTCAGCTGAATATATAAAAACTAGAACTAAAATACTAATTAATGTTACAAACCCATGCAGCCTACGGTATAATCTATACTCTATTATGAGGGTATTGTCAGTGTTAAGGTCATTCAGAGCCAGGGGAATGCTTCTCTTTTTTTTTGAAAAAGGGGCACTTTAAGCCTTCCAACTTAATCTAGTCTGTTCATTTTACTACTTAGTAATGATTTTTTTTTCTTTAGGAACTAGTCTTTTCTGTGCTCCCTGTTCACAGAAAATTAATAAAAGTTCATTAAAATTGGGAATATCATTAGAAAGGCAAAGGAGACATCGAATATGTATTTTCTCTAAAATGTTTAATTCCATAGCCCTGGCCGGGTAGCTTAATTGGTTAGAGTATCCCGATATGCCAAGGTTGTGGGTTCAATATCCAGCCAGGGTGCATGCAAGAATCAACCAATGAATGCACAAAGAAGTGGTACAACAAATTGATGTTTCTCCTTTTTTTCTCTCTCTTTCTTCCTCTCTCTCAATAAATAAAAATACATTACTAAAATATTTTGTTCTGCTAAATAAAATTTTTTCTCCCAATATGAAATCCATAAAAATATACATCTTGCCCTGACCGGTTTGGCTCAGTGGGTAAAGCATCTGCCTGCAGACTCAAGGGTCCCAGGTTTGATTCCAGTCAAGGGCATGTACCTTGGTTGCGGGCACATCCCCAGTTGGGAGTGTGCAGGAGGCAGCTGATCGATGTTTCTCTCTTATTGATGTTTCTAACTCTCTATTCCTCTCTCTTCCTCTCTGCTAAAAATCAATAAAATATATTTTAAATATATATATACATCTTTTCTACATTCATGCTTTACTTTTCAAATAATATTTTTCTTTATAGATAACAATTTTGATCTATAGTTATTTGATTATGGAGAGTGCTAATATGTCAAAGCAATACAATGAAATTGAAAACGGACTATTAGAATAAAACAATTGTCAGGCAGACATTGTTAACCTTGTGATAAAGTGTTTATAAGATCATAAATTAAAATCAGAGAAAGTCTTAAATGGTAAGCCAGTGTACATTTGTAACTTGGAAAAACTCCTTACCTCTTTCAGTCCACTATTCTAATATTTATTAAAATACCATAAATTTATTTGCAACAACATAAAGCTTCTGCTGAAGACCCATTGTTCGTTTGGTAAGCAATGATTATTAACGGAATTATTAATGGATTATTAATTTGAATTTTAAATTAACTATGTTGTCATTCTTACCACATCTTCATTTGTGCCTTTCACTTTGTACATTGTCCAAGTCTTTCCATCATTACTATAGGCAATTTTATAGGATTTTATATATTCTGGGCTTCCAATCCTCTTGGCTCCTTGGGTAATTACACCAGTAACTCTCATTTTTCTTTGTAAATTTATCTGAGGAAACAGGAAAATCAATGGTTCCCTCATTGCTTTCAGGATAACAATATTGACACTATCCACTTTGGAAATAAGGCATTTTTATTTATTAGTATATATTTAAAATAATACAAAAATATAGTAATTTATTGTAATTTTAAAAGATGAATATTAAATATATATCAAGTTTAGGTTCAAAATCTTTCTCAAAACCTTTTTTCAAGTAAAGCAATATTTGTGAATAAAGTTTGAAAAGGGCAATGTGCTCCCAAAATATTAAGTATAGAAAACATTGGTTGGTTATGATACGAAGATGCGACTTAATAAACTGAAAATGGAATATTTATTACCTTGTCAAAATAGCCTCAGTGACATTACAATGAAATTCTAAGGTCAACATAATTGTAAATGTGTCTCAACTGCTTTAGGCATCAACACATTTCTACTTAAAATAAAACATGAAAATCTCCCTGAGATCTTTGAGTACTAGAATAAGAAAGCTAAAGGCAATAAAATTGACAAAAGCCAAGAACAAACAGAAGTATCTTCAGTTTCTAGATATTTATATAGTTGTCTCCATTATAAATTAGAGAGTGCTTTTCATCAAATAATTGCTTTTTCTTCATTTCATCATAGGGAGACTTTCTAACTGGTATTTTCTCTTCATATTTTCTCCCCATTATAAATCGCCCAACAACGGTTTGCTGTAGGAGTAACAGCCCTGTAATAAAAACTCTAATATTCTTCTGATATTTAAATAGGGAAGCTCATTTTGGCACTTAATGTGTGATAATGAAATCATAAAACAAAAATATTTTCTTTGTATCTGGAAATTTTTAAAAATTGTGTCATTCGTTGTAAAATGCCTTTGTGCTGCATGTAAAATCTTCTATGTTCTAGAAAAATTGTTATAAAGTTTCCCTCTCCACCAATAACAAATGGAAACATTTTGGTGTCTTTTACTATAATATTAATAATTCAGAGACCATTTTCCAGAGAAAACCAGACAATCCTCAGATTCATGTGATTAGGGTTTCTCATTTTCTAAGAAGACTCTGAGAGTTAATATTTGAAATGATAGAATGTGTATGTGAAGAAACTGTCCCTCTGTAATCAATTTTCTTCCTTCCCTCCTTGTCACGCTTCCTCCTTTCCTTCCTTCCTTCCTTCCTTCCTTCCTTCCTTCCTTCCTTCCTTCCTTCCTTCCTTCCTTCCTTCCTCCCTCCCTCCCTTTCTCTCTCTCTCTCTCTCTCTCTCTCTCTCTCTCTCTCTCTCTCTCTCTCTCTCTCTCTCCTCCCCTCTCTCTCTCATCTATCTATCTATATACCTACCTATCTTCAGGTCATATATTCAAAAAGTTGAAAATTGGAACTAAGAAAGCAATCCACTCCAGACAAACACCATGAATTATGAAGAGGCATACAATGTTTTATTTCCTTGGACTTATATACTTTAGTGTCTTGTGGGCAATCCTGAATCCTGCATGTAGGCAGCACCCGTTTAGGCTTTTGAACATTTGCTAACATGGTGAGGTCTGCCTTCCTCTCGATTTTCAGCTTCCTAGTCTATCTTCTTTCTTTGAATGGCATGAAGTTCCTCACGGTCTGGCACTCACTCACAGAGCGATCCTCAGTCTATTTATGTATAAAGAAAACCTACAATTTTGATGAGTTAAAGAACTTGGCCAAGGTAGTCCCCAGCCTCTGACTGGTGAATATATCCCTCTCTCACTCTTTTAATGAAAATCTTATAAACAATATTTTTGCTTTTAAATTCTGGGTCTGTGGTCCCCTTTTTTCCACCAATAATACTAAGGGAGTTGATTCTGAAATCCAATTTTGTTTTTCTCATTTCAATACTCAGACATCAAATTTACTTACATAAATACATTTTATGTGAAAATATTGTTTGGAGGCTCAAAAGAGCGAATATCCACCATAAAGGTAAAATTTACTTCTTACTCTTAACATTGATGTCTATTAGTTTTTTTAAAGATTGATTTTAGAATTTTAACAGTTAAATTTGGAATAGATAACCTCTGAAAGATATTTCAGTTTACTATGTTAGGTAAGTTACCACATGGCTATGGAAGTGAAATATTATGTATGACATTCTTATGTATGACATTCTTTTTTTCTTTTTATGAGACTCTTCATAATCTGAACCTTTCTATATATACAACATAAATAATGGACAGTTTTAATAATTTTTCTCCCATTTTAGAAGTTAAATTCCACACGATATTGCTGATCATTTCTTTCTCAATTATCTTTGATTTCATTTCAGTTATCTTGTTTATATCTCTTACGGATGGCCCAATTATCTCTGCCAGAGTTTTAGCTGATGAACCATAGACTAATTTTCTAAAGCTTAAATTATAGATGCAGAACAATAATAATTTTTAAAAGTGATTTCTAGAATGCAGGAATAACAGTTATTAGGTGTTGGGACCTCAATGTAGAAGGGTAGATTTCACTGTCGTGGTCACATTCAAATTTAATGTGAGAAATCTATTCTGCTGTGAGAAATAAATTAAGCCCTGGATGAAGGCTATAGAACGAGTTGAGAAACGTCTCCACCACGAGACAAGCTGCAAGTAATTCCCTTTCATCCTATTCCAATGGCATTATATGGCAAACAGCATTGGCTAAAAGGTGATCTGCCTTTTAATCTACTTCAAGATATTATAAGTCACATTTTACATAATAAAAAAGCAAAAAAAGATTATATAATATTGGAAACAGTATAGGAAAATAGGAAAGCTTGTACATTCCTGGTGGGAGTATAAATAATGCAATCTTTCACGAAGAACAATTGAGTGACATGAAACAAAATGACAAATGCACATTTTCCTAAGCTCAGCATTTCATTTTAGAAATGTAGTCTACAAGTATAACCACACATAAGCAAACTGATGTGGATACAAAGTTGTTTCCCACAACTTTATATAAATAGGACACAATTTCAAATAGGTTAAAATGTCTATCAGTAGAAGTCTAAGTCATTTCATTAAGGAAAAGTCCAGAAAATAAAATACTATACAATTTCTAAACGAACAAAAATGAGAAAGGAAGAAGGGAAAGAAAGGGAGGAGATGAAAGAAAGAGAAAGAATGAGAGAGAGATATGTTGGCATAAGATTTTAAGAATTACTGCTTGTCAACTTTTGGTGTGGAATCAAATAGTTGATTCCACAATTATCTGGAAATAATGTGGAAAGAGCACTAAGATTTTAGCAACAAAACTGTGTAATGCATACTTCTGTTCATACTACTATAAAGGGCAAGCACTGCATTGATAATGGTGTTATCTATAATAGCAAAAGTAATGATAAAATACCTAGAAATTAATCTAATAAATAATTCTTATGGTCTTATGAGAACATTTTTAACTAAAAGACAAAATAGAAGAGAGCATAATGAATAATACAGCATAATAAATTGGTTCCCTCAATTTTATTTGTAAATTCTGTGTAATTTTCATCAACATCAAGAAGGAGATACTATTCTGTGTCATGATAAATTTATTCTAAAAATATATTGTTTTTATTTTAAACTAGAGGCCTGGTGCACAAAATTCATGCACAGAGTGGGGATGGTGGTGTCCCTCAGACCAACCTGCACCCTTTCCAATCTGGGACCCCTTGAGGGATGTCTGACTGCCCATTTACGACCGATCCCACTGGTCGTAACATCCCTTTCACAATCCAGGACTGCTGGCTCCCAACCTCTCACCTGCCCATTGCCCCTAACCACTCCCCTGCCAGCCTGATCAATGCCTAACTGCTCCTGTGCCAGCCTGATTGCCCCTAACTGCACTCCCCCTGCCAGGATGATCCACCCAACTGTCCTCCCCTGCAGGCCTGGGTCCCCCAAACTGCTCTCCTCTGCCAGTCTAGTCCCCCCCAACTGCGCTCCTCTGCCACCCTGGTCC
>PVJC01013978.1:0-37185 GCA_004026665.1 Murina feae | reverse complement strand
GGAAAACAAGGCTGCAGGGGCCGGGGTCCTGCTTGGCAGCTCCCCAGATCCCTTGGCGGCACCGAGAAGTGGGAAAGGAAGGCAGCAGGGGACGGGTGAGTGGGAAAGAGTTGGCGGCCTGCTTGGCGGCTCCCCAGGCCCTTTGGGGCACACTGGGGAGTGGGAAAGCAAGCTCTTGGGGGCTGGGGGCCTGCTTGGCGGTTCCCCAGGCCCTCTGGGGGACACTGGAGAGTGGGAAAGCAAGCTCTTGGGGGTTGGGGGCCTGCTTGGCGGCTTCCCAGGTCCCTTCCGGGGATCAGGGAGCAGGAAAAGGCTGGCCTGACCACGAGGCGGGGTTTTCCCTGCTTTCTGGTGGCTGGAGGAAGATGGGCAGTAGGCAAGCTTGGGAAGCAGGTAGCACCCAGCCCTGGCCACAGCTCAAAAAAGAGAACAACATGCAGGGGAGGGTAAGAGTCTGAGAGATCAACATAGAGGGGATGCCTGCTCCAAGCCTTGACGGTGTGCCTGGGGGCAGGCCCCCAGCAGGTAGACACACACAGGAGGACTGCTCCGAGCCTCAGATGCAGCTGGGGTCAGGTCCCCAGTGGCCACACACACACATACACACACACACACACACACACACACACACACAAGGTGCCTGGCAGACTGGAGCCATCATAGGACATCCACTGAGGGGTCCCAGACTGTGAGAGGACACAGACCGGACTGAGGGACTCCCTCCACCCTGAGTGCACAAATTTTTGTGCACTGGGCCCCTAGTAAAATAGATAAAATGCAGGAAATAAACCACTGACAGCTAAATTATATATAGTTCAGAATGGGGTGCTGTAAGAATTTGGGGAGGTTTTGAGGATTCAGCAAGCTGATCTAAGAAGAATGGGTAGAGAAGAAATCATGAACATACTCCAGTGTTTGTGGGAATCACAGCCTTCCCTCTCCAGGCAGTGCAAACGAATCTCACTAAAATACCATTTTCTAGCCCTAATCGGTTTGGCCCAGTGGATAGAGCATTGGCCTGCAGACTGAGGGGTCCTGGGTTCAATTCCAGTCAAGGGCATGTTCCTTGGTTACAGGCATTTCTCCAGTTGGGTGTTCAGGAGACAGCTGATCGATGTTTCTAACTCTCTATCCTTCTCCCTTCATTACCAGTGAAACTGAGTCACACAGAGGTTAGAGAAGTTGCCCTTAAGCACACAGCTAATGAGCACAGGGCAAGGTTTCAAACGCAGGCACATTGGCCCAGAGTCCATGCCCTTATTGACTATATTGGCAGAGAATACATTTAAACTTACACATCTGTCATCTCAAGGATTTCCATCCTATTTGAATACTGATACAAATAATTTAATAATAGTGAGTGCCAATGAAGATTATATTGCAATGAGAAGAAACATAGAAAGGGAAGTCAATTAAAATATTTGACCAGGCTTAATTCAATTTTCCAGACCAATAAGAAAAAGGAAATTAACACAGAGAAATATTATAGTGAACTCATCTCTTGTTAGAAAAACATGTTAAAATCGTGCAATTTTGTCTTTGTGGGATATAAGTTTTAGTAGTTAAAGCACCTATGAAGATCAGCATGCAGTTGTAATGGAACAGCAAACCGAAGGTGGTTAGCTCAAGGTCCCCATTCAATGGCCTGGCATTTATCTGTCCTAAGGGACAAATTTTATTTTATTGCACCATTACACTTTATTCATGCAATATTAGCAAGTACAATGGGCTGTAAAGAAAAATTAACTTTCGATAAAGAGATCAGAAATGAGGTAAAATATGGAAAGTTAATATTCTTGCTGCTAGGATCCCTAAAATGTATCACAAAGTCCTAGTAGTAACATTTATTTGAAATACGTGATGCTCCGTGACAGGGCTTTTGTGGAAAACATGAAAGGATACCCTTTTGCCCTTGCCAGCTGTTTTCGAATGGATTGAAGATTGTGTGGCTCCTCCTAAAGGCCTGCCTGTTTCCTTCACGCACAGATCTAACGTAGTATCACCTCCCATTTAACTATGCAGAACTGAGAAAATACCTAACTTATAAAACCTTTCGCTAGAATGTCAAGTGACCTGAGCTGCATGTCTAGAGCTGTGTGAATTTTCATGTCTTGCTCATGACCAGAGGTTGAGGACCATTGCTTTTTCTTCAGACCCCTCTCTACATCCAGGAACATAGATTTGCACCTAAATATCAGCATAGGGTGGACTTGCCTGAGATCCAGGTAGGGCTGACAGTAGCATTTAGGTATTTGCATATGCACACATGCACATATCCATGCACATCCATACACACAATACACACACTCATCTCCAGAGATATCATGTTTAAAGATTATTATGCAAATGTGGGATAATCCTTTGGCAAATCTAGTCCTGTTTTAAAGTTCTGTTGTAAAGAATAATCCCTATAAGCCCAAGCAGAATCTATTCCCATTGAAAATGACTCATCTATTACATCTTCTTAGATGCACTAGTATAATTGAAGCACATCATCTCTAATGATGGGTTAGGAATATGATCTTATGTCATTCCTTTGTTCAAAACCCTGCAGCCACTCTGCCTTTCATCCTGAGTAGAAACCAAAGTCTTCACAGTGGCTTGCAAGGAACCCTCCTCTCCTTCCTCATCTGAAAGCCTTTGCTCCAGACATTTCCTCCTGGAACATTCTTCGTCTGGCTCCCTCCCTCCCTCCATCAAGTCAGCTCAGATCTCACTTTCTCAAAGAAGCCTACCTTGACCTGCTTCCCTACTCCTGTAATTCTGATCCTATTTACCCTGCCTTTACCCCACACACATTTTATTTAACACTAGGAGCCCAGTGCACAAAAATTTGTGCACTCAGGGGGGTCCCTCAGCCCAGCCTGTGCCCTCTCGCAGTCTGCGACCCCTCGGGGGATGTCCACCTGCTGGCGTGCCTGGCCAGCCTGGGTGAGGGGCTGATGGCTGTTTGCAGGCTGACTACAGCTCCCATTGACCCAAGGTCCCAGCGAGGCTGGCTGGAAGCAGGTTTCTGGGGTTTACTTATCTTCTATAATTGAAACTTTATTGCCTTGAGTGGAAGCCATAGCCTGCCTAGGCAGACAACAAAGCCTCCTGTTTGCTTCAGCTCCATGGCTTCTATAATTGAAACTTTATTGCCTTGAGTGGAGGCCACAGCCGGCCTAGACAGGCAGTTTTCTCCATCGATGGTCTCCTGTTTGCTCTAGCTCCATGGCTGCCAGCCACCATCTTGACTGGGATAATTTGCATATCATTGCTCTGATTGGCTGGTGGGCATGGCTTAGGTGTAACAGAGTGAGGGTTAATTTGCATATTATGCTTTTATTAGAATAGATGTCTACCCTATTTCTTAATTTACTTATTAATTTTATTTGTTTACTGTTTAGCTCCTTTTTCTAAAATTGCAGGCTCCATGAGGACCCATCAAGGGTCTAGAAGGAGTGCTAGGTGCATAGTTGGTGCTCAGGAAATATTTGTTGAATGTATGAATGAACTAATTGAGCAAATATATCACTGAAATGATCTTTAGTCCTCTTAACAATCCCAAGCACTACGATTCACATTTTCTAGATGAGGAAACTGGAGCTCAGATTGATTATCTTGTCCAAATAAAAGGAGTTACCAAGAGCCAGTGACAGGATTAGTGACAGGTCTGCTGGTCACCAAAGCCACTGTGCTTTCTTCAGTGCCAGGATTATATACTCTGACATGAGATTATCTAATATAATAAAAGAGTAATATGCAAATTGACCATTACCTGAGACACCTAAGCCATGCCCACCAGCCAAGCCACGCCTCTAAGCCAACCAGAGCTGCTATATGCAAATTAACCCAGCCAAGATGGAGGCCAGCAGCTACAGAGCTAGAGCAAACCAGAGGCTTCTGTTGCAACTGCCTGCCTAGGCTGTCTGAGCCTCTGCTCATGCCCACGCCCACCAGCCAATCTGAGCAGCTGTATGCAAATTAACCCAGCCAAGATGGAGGCCAGCAGCCATGGAACTAGAGCAAACCAGAGGCTTCTGTTGCAACTGCCTGCTTAGGCTGCCTGAGCCTCTGCTCACAGCCATGCCCACCAGCCAAGCCATGTCTCCCAGCCAATCAGAGCGGCTGTATGCAAATTAACCCAGCCAAATGGAGGCCAGCAGCCATGGAGCTAGAGCAAACCAGAGGCTTCTGTTGCAACTGCCTGCCTAGGCTGGCTGAGCCTCTGCTCACGGCCAGGCCCACCAGCCAATCAGAGTAGCTGTATGCAAATTAACCCAGCCAAGATGGAGGCTGGCAGAGCGGCTCTGCACTGGGAGCCTCCACGGCCAGCATAGCTGTGCCAG
This sequence comes from Murina feae, assembly GCA_004026665.1. Classification (NCBI taxonomy): domain Eukaryota; kingdom Metazoa; phylum Chordata; class Mammalia; order Chiroptera; family Vespertilionidae; genus Murina; species Murina feae. Next base: position 32,854 of record PVJC01013978.1, on the reverse strand, counting down.
GTGTGTCAGCTCAGTGAGGGGTGGTCCGGCCTGGGGCCTCCTTGGGGCATCCAGGAGCACCCGTCCCGGGTACACTGCCTGGCTCTGCCCCCGGGGGCCTCCACCAGGCATGCGGGAGAGCAGGTCCTCCACAGGGCTTGCAGGAGAGCCATCCTGGATCCACTGCCTGGCTCCACCCACCGGGGGCCTCCACCAGACATGGGGGAGAGCGGGTCCTCCGAGGAGTGTGCAGGAGCAGCCTTCCTGGGTCTGCTGCCTGGCTTTGCCCTGGGGGCCTCCTTGGGGGCGTGCAGGAGCACCCGTCCAGGGTCTGCTACCTTCATCCGCCCCCCAGGGACCTCCACAGGGCTTGCAGGAGCGTCTGCTGCACAGTGCGGAGAACCTGAAGCCAGTCCACTCCCCAGCTCCACCCCGGGTGTGTTTGCTCAGCAGCAGGGCCCCACCAAGGGATCCTGCACCAGCGTCTGCCCCTGGCTCGCCACCCAGCTCTGAGCCAGATGTGTCCCCTCAGTGGTGGGGGCCCACCAGGCGTGTGCGATCGTGGGCCCTCCGGAGGGAAACGTCCAGGCCTGCAGTCACCAGCCCTCCCACCCCCCAGTGCACGAACCCTGAAGGGGCTGTGGGCAGCCTGAAAATGGCCCTCAGCCCCTCATCCAGGCTGGCCAGGCATGCCAACAGGTGGACATCCCCCCTGAGGTGTCCTAGACTGCAAGAGGGCACAGGCTGGGCTGAGGGACCTCCACCCCCCAAGTGCACAATTTTTGTGCACCGGGTCACTAGTAGTTGATAAAAACAGACTGAGTTATGGTTTATCATGATATGATGAAGGGAACCCTATACAAATAGAGAAAGGCTTATGAGTTTGTTTGTTTTTTTTGTGATTCCAAGCTTGAACATGATTTTTTAATGCAGTTTTAAGGTCTTGAGGAGTGAATTTGAGGATCAGAGGGACACTATGATCCCCAAAAGCTGAATGACAACATTCCTGAATTTCCATGTAAAAACAAACTAACTTAGAGTAGAAGGAGAGAGCGTCGGTAGATGTAGGTCGAAAGAATCTGTAGTGAATGATATGGCGCTCAGTTTGGTTTTGATTTTTAGGTTCCTATTCACCCAACATGTCTGATGATACTGTCTCTCAAACCTGAGTAGGCTTAGAACTTGCTGGGAAGTATATTAAAAATTCAGATTCACAAGCCCAACTTCAGAAGCACTCATCTAGGAAATCTGTTGACCCAAAAGTCTGCATTCTCAACAAGCTCTCTGTGGTGTCAAAGCAGGTGATCCAGAGAGCACAGCCAGAAATCTGTCTCTAAGATTTATAAGTGGGGAAAAAAATGACTTTAGGCACTTGTCAAATTCCTAAGATATTCAGTATTTCAGTTTTCATCTCTTTCTCTAGAAAATGGAGGATTCTGTCATATTAAGACATTTAAATTGGCTTAACTGCTCTCTAAGGAGCCTTTGCCATTTGGCTGGTTAGTGACTGGAACCTCCTGACAGAGATGGTGATTGAAAGGCACAGCTCTTGGGTGCAACGCACCTTCTGAAAATATTCATGCCTTGAAATGCAAGTGCGCTTCAAGCTCTCTTGAAGAGCTCCCTGTGAATGAAATGTATCAATTATTCTCACCACTGTCGTTAAGTTTAAATGTTAATGTCTTAAGCATCCCTATCTCTAGTGTGCCCTCCGAAGTTCCGCAGCTTATGAGGTCTAGAGGGTGGAAGCATTGAATCGGTGCCTTTCGCTGTTTAGAAAAATCCTTTTTTTTTTCTTGAAATATTTTTGTTGTCACTATATAGTTGGGAGCTGTGCCTCAACAAACACATAATTAAGAGAAGCCTCAACAATGAGTGTGTTCATAGTTCTTTCCTGTTTACAGGTAAATTTTGGTTGATGCCTCCCACATGCACCTGCCTGGCAGGTAAGGCTGTGGCTGGCTGGTTGCTTTAAGTAGAACTTCATGGGTTGCACTTTTGGAATTAGGTCCATTTACCCCAGGGTGACATTCTTAATTTTTTAAATTTATGAAATTAAGTTTTGTCACTTCATGAAACTTAATGTGCCTTGGGTTGATTAAATCAAGCTGAATTCATAGGATGCTTTATTCATTAACAGAATCCCAGTTTACTTAATTGCACTGGAAGGACCACATGGTCCAGGTCGTTGGATGCCAGTATGTTCTTGGATGGTATGGCTGCTGTGGCTGCGAATGCTATTGGTGAGCACAGAATTAAAGTGAGAAAAGAGGCTGACACTAAGACGACATTTGATTTAGGTAAATATTAATTGCTGAGTGAGGTGTCTCCAGCTTAGAAGTAGTTTTGTCCTGGTTATTCATATTTAGGTTACTCTCTTCTGAGCTGAAGTTATATGTATTTACTTTGAAGACCCTGTTGTTTTTGACTCATCTGTCAGGTATCCCAAACTTTTACTACAACATAACCTCTTAAAACTTTTAATAAATTGTCTTCTTGCTACATTTCCATGAGTTACTTTCCAATCTCTAAGTTTTTTAAAAACTTTATATTTTTAAAAAATTTATTGGGGTGAAAGGAAACTTAATATGTATGCCCCTTCCCAGGTATTATCTGTGGTATCTATGGGGGCTGTACAGAGTGGCAGACTCTGGGAGTCTGAGAAATAGAAGTTAGAAATGACGTTCCAGCCCCCCCCCTTCTCTGGCACCCTGGCAGAGTGTCAGCCCTGCCATCCCTAGAGGTGTGGGTCATTGTTGAAATGGACCAATGTTGGGAGGATGTGCAGGTATATATGTGCTCTAGCGACACACATGATGGCCACTCACTGAAAAATGGTTTGTCCTTTCCCTCCTGGGGGTTCTGGGCCTCCTTCCTCTATCTGGCACAGTCTAATCCAGCTCACACATTACCTCCTCAGAAGGTCTTCTGCCTGGCTGGGGTGGCTCAGTGGTTGAGCATCAACCCAGGAGCCAAGAGGTTACCAGTTCAGTTTCACCAGTTCGATGATCCCCAACGGGGGGCGCGATCGATGATGTTTTTCATCAGTGTTTCTAACTCTGTATCCCTCTCCCTCCCTCTCCCTCTCTCTCTCTCTCTCTCTCTCTCTCTCTCTCTAAAAATCAATAAAAACATATATTTTCTTTAAAGAAAGAAAGGTCTTCTATTGTCAATCCAATGCCCAGAACAAAGGCTGGCACAAGACAGACAACTAAACATAAATGAGTGAATGAACTTTCCCATAACAAAGCCAAACAGCGCCTCACCCAAAAGCCATAAAACTAGAAAGACAGTCCTTCTCATCTTTTTAAGAATTGATTTTGCAACTCACTTTCCAGAAAACTGTTTGCTGTGCAAAGCAAATAAATATAAAATCTGTAGATAAGCCCATGAGCACATAACCTTTCCAGGGTTTCGGATATATTGGAGAGAGCCTCAGAAACACACCTGTGTTGAGCTGTGGGTATTTTTATATTTAACATCAGTGTGAAAATGAATTTTAAGCACAGAAGACTTCTTAGAACCAATGAACCACATTGAACCTTTGATCATTTCCTGAAACTGCTGACACGGATAAAAAATCTCATCATCCTGTGGGATTCAGATCTAATTCTGCTGTTTGGGCCTCTGATGGCAACATTTCTTTATTTGCTACTCACTCATCTGCATGAAGCAATGACTGCCCCCTTTCTTCCTTTCCAGAACACTTCCTTTTACTTGTCTTACCCTCCTTTGGGGGATGCAATATCAATCTCTACTCACTACAGATCTCTACCTTTTTTTTTTTTTCAATTCTCACCTGAGAATATGTTTATTGATTTTTTATTATTATTTTTTTTTTAGAGAGAGAGAGAGAGGAGGGGAGAGAGAAAGAGTGAAAGAGAAACACTGATGTGAGGGAGAAACATCAACTGGTTGCCTCCCGTATACGCCCCAAACGGAGATTGAACATGCAACTCAGATATGTGCCCTGACCAGGAATTGAACCCAAAACCTTTTGATGTAAAGGACGCTACTCCAACCAACTGAGCCACCCGGCTGGGGCTTGCCCTGTTTCTTTTATCCCCATTTTCAGATTTTCAACTTTTACAAAATTTCTTTCAGGGTCGTCCATGCTTAAAAGTAATGAACCACATATAGGTTAGGACCAATGCTTTGTCTCGGAAATAGGAATTATTTCTAAATTAACTGAATTTTAAAGTCAATACTTTCCCACCTTGAAACCTATTATGCAAATGAATAAAACTATAGAATAATGGATTAGAGATAATTGTGTATTTTATAGTGCTTGCCATATTTGACTCACAAATTTCACATTTAAATAAAAGAAGTTGGGGTTGAAATAGAAAACTGTTACACAAGGAAAAAAGAAAAGTACTTAGTAGTAGTTTAATGATCAAGGGCAGGTACATTTTTGTTAAAAGAAAAATAGATTACTTTTGAAAAAAGTATTCAAAACAGTTACTTATGACAATATTAGTTATGTGTTTAAATATGAAAAATTTTTGCACACACAATTAGTAAATTGCCTTGGAAATTTCCCCAACCTATGGCCAACTGAAATGAAGAGTATCCTTTGCACTTTTTCTCTGGCTATAGGTAAGCTTCTTTCAGACAAACTAGATAGAGATATCAGAAAATGTTAACTGTAGATTTTTAAAAAATCTAGTCAATATTATATTTTTATATTGCAGAAACTAGATATATATCATCCTATATAATAAAAGGATACTATGCAAATCAACCAAACGGCAGAATGATCGGTCACTATGACACACACTGACCACCAGAGGGCAGACGCTCAATGCAGGAGCTGCCCCCTGGTGGTAAGTGTGCTCCCACAGGGAAAGCATCACTCAGACAGAAGCCAGGCTCACAGCTGGGGAGTCCAGCGGCGGTGGCAAGAGCCTCTCCTGCCTCAATGGCAGTGCTAAGGATGTCCGACTGCTGGCTTAGGCCCACTCCCTATGGGCCTAAGCCAGCAGTCAGACATCCCCCAAGGGTTTCCAAACTGTGAGAGGGCACAGGCCAGGCTGAGGGACCCACCCCCCTCCAGTACATGAATCTCGTGCACAAAGCCTCTAATTCATATATAAATACTAGAGGCCTGGTGCACAAAATTCATGCATTGGGGGGTGTCCCTCAGCCCAGCCTGCACCCTCTCCAATCTGGGACACCTCAGGGGATGTCCGACTGCCAGTTTAGGTATGATCCCTAAACCGGCAGTGAGACATCCCTCTCACAATCTGGGACTGCTAGTTCCCAACTGCTTTCCTGACTGCCTGATTGCCTCTAACTGCTTCTGTCTGCCAGCCTGATCACCCCCTAACCACTCCCCTGTCAGCCTGATCGACACCTAACTGCTCCCCTGACAACCTGATCTCCCCCAACTGCCCTCCCCTTCTGTCCTGATTGCTCACAACTGCCCTCCCCTGCCATCTTGTGGCTGTGGGTGACGCCATTTTTTAGGGTGTGGCAGTCAATTAGCATATTCCTTCTTTATTGGCTGTGGGTGCCACCATATTTGTGACAGCATGAGGGTCAATTAGCATATTCCCTCTTTATTAGATAGGATATATGAATGTATTTTTCAAAATAGAAACTATAGAGAGCAAACCAGTGCTAACAATGTTTTCTTAGATGGAAAAAGTATGCAAAATACACTGATTTTTCAAATGGAGGTTCACTCATGGGAGGGGCATCAGAATCTCAGAAAAAAGGGAGAGAAATATGCAAATTTTTTTAACAACTGTGGTGAAGGAGGATTTTAAAGGGTTGAACAATATTGGCATAGGAGAGATATAAAGAATGTGAATGAATATTGGGGCTGTTTTGGCTAAAGAAGTGACCAGTCTCTTCCCTAGCTAGCTTTCTTATTGGATAGAGCATTGGCCTATGGACTGATGGGTTCCAGGTTCAATTCCAGGCAAGGGCATGTACTTCAGTTGCAGGCTGGATCCCCAGCCCTGGTCAGGGCATGTGCAGGAGGCAACCAATCAATGTGTTTCTTTCACATGGATGTTTCTCTGTGATCCTCTCCCTATCCCTTCACTCTCTCTAGAAATCAATAGAAAAAAATATCCTCAGGTGAGGGTTTGCAAAAATAAATAAATAATAAATAAATACTAAGTCTCTGTTTGGACTTCTGCCCTGAGCTCATAATCATAGGTCTAAGGGCCAACATTTTGACCATCACTCTGTGCTAGGTTCTAGACTGAGCACTCTGGCACCACTCATCTAACCCTCCCCTGACCCTCACTGTATACACCATTAATACCTCCATTTTACACATGAAAGAATGGATGCTTCAAGGGCTCAAATAACTTACCCAAGATCACACAGAAAGTGAACTCGAAGTCAAGCTTTTACAAAGGACATTCATGCTCTTGATCATCTTACTCTATTTTGCTCTGCTGGAAAGAGCTGATGTTCACCCCTCACCAATACATTCATCTCACTATATTTAACTGCAATTACTTTATACGGTCTCTTCTCTTAAACTGTGTCTTTCCTTAAGAGCTATATTCTAAAATTATCTGAGTATTGAGCATAAACTAGTAGTCATGGATTATAAATTGTCTTACTGACACTCTACAAATTTGTTCTGTTATGAAAAGTATAACGAAAATTCTTTTGTCTAATAGGAATAATAATAATAGCTAATCATTATTGAGTATCATGTGTGATGTACTGTTCTGAGAGCTTTAAGTTTATTAATTGACATCAATTTAATCTACATAACAACCCTATGAGACAGGTAATATTATATGTAATTTATGGATGAGAAAACTGAAAATGTGCATATAAAGACCTATAAAAACATGTGATCCCTTCAAAGATATGAAAAGAAGACTGCAAAATTAAAACAAATCCTTAATAAAATGTCTACCATATATAGCATTGTATAGGTTCTATTAATTATTGAATCTAATGTTTCTAAATCTTTATTATATCTAAAAACAACTTGTAGGAAAAGTTTTTCTCCCTTGTATGAATACCTGACTGTATATTTATTGTGCTTGCTAAGACATTACTGCCAATTTTGAAGTTAAATGGGGTATTCATAGCCAAGTAACTCAAGAAAAAAATTATAAAAATCTCTCAAAATTCTCACAGAAAAAAAAATAGAGAGAAAAAAATGGGAGGGAAAGACGTTTGGGGGTGGTTTCCTGGAGAAAAAAAATGGCTATGAAGGGGTTAAAACTGCCATAGTTCGTATTTGAGATGGCTTAAGGACCCTGGGAAGAGCTAAGGGACTTGCATTCACCTTGTTCAAGTTCACTCCAGGTTTAAGTTGCACCAAAGAACCATGAAATATTAAAAACTGGTGATCCTACTCTGCTTCCTGCTGGCTGGGTGACCCTGGGCAAACCCCTAGCAGCCCTGTGCTTCATCATCAAACAGGGCTGTTGTAAAGATTAAATAAGACGGTACATGGGAAAGTGCTTTGCCAACTATAACAGCTCTGCAGACATCGATATAGCTGTTCATTTTAGCTATAGTTTTTCTTGCACTGAGGGAAGGACGATTAAAATTCTTAGGTATTTTAGAACAAATGTTGTTTTCTTACCATTTAAGTGAATGCAATAATCAAACAAAATGATGTCAAGTAGATCTCTGCCCTTGGGAGTCTTTCTATAAATGGCTAAGAATAATTACCCTATTGACTTCCTGCAAATGAGCATTTCTTAGATGCCAGAGAAGTTTATTTAAGTAGTTCCAACAGCCTCTCTGAAGTATTATTACTTGTACCTGCCAAATCTCAAGGTATTTTGGACATGATGGCAGTCACCAGCCTCTGGGGGAGGTGCTGGAAAGACCCAAGGGTAAACATCTGCTCTTCTCAAAAGCCTGAGTTCTGGATCTGCCTGTTGGGCTGCCCTGGCCTGGGTGAGATCCTTAGACACTCTCCCCTCACTCAAGACCTGGGCTCGAGCAGAGCAGGCACAGATGGACCTTCTTTCCTCGGGTCCAGTGAGGAGACAGAGTGATCTGTCAGCCCGAGACTTTTCCCTGGTGTCCCCCACAAAGCCATGGGCACCTGCAGGCCCATCGTAACGCAGAGAATACTGGGGATAAAATCAGAAGAAGCAGAGAGAGAAGAATGACGGGAAACAGCGATATTCCATCCATGCTAATTAACTGTGACATTATTCTCACCTGGCTGAGTGGAGCCTCCAAAACTGGGTGCAGCCAACACCTCCACTCTCCTCCTGAACTGTCTACCCAGCCCAGGACTTGTTTCTGTCCCATATGCATTACGCATAGCATTAATGTTTTCTATCCAGGAAAGATGGAATGGGAGTCATGAAAGGGAAGAACATTTGAAAAGAGAAGAGCAAGGCCCAGGCAGCGTGGCTAAGTGGTTGAATCAGGAGGTCACAGTTCGAATCTCAGTCAGGGCGTATGCCTGGGTCTCAGGCTCAGTCCCCAGTGTGGGCTATGCAGGAGGCAGCTGATCAATGATTCCCTCTCATCTCTCTCTCCCAATCCTCTCTCTCTCTCTCTCTCTCTCTCTCTCTCTCTCTCAAATCAATAAACTTTTTTTTTAAAAAAAAAAAGAAGAAGAAGAGAAAGGAGCAAAGGGTCAAGTATTTATTCTTCTCTGCCTCTCACTCCTCCCCTCTGTGCTCAGAGGGAGATAAAGCCAGAAATTGGTACAAGAGTTCAACAGAGGTTTGGTTCAGGTCCAGACCAATAGAGCTTCTTCCATAGCCCAGGAGACAAAGTACAGAGTAATGGGAGTCATTACACCAGCCCCTTAAGGAAATCAGAACACCTGAGCCCCAGAAGCAGGAGAAACATGTGGGTGTTTAAATCTTATACTTTTTTGTCTAAATCTTACCCATTTGGTGCAGTTATAGAGTTGCATTTAGTAGAACAAGTCTTGCTGTTTTGTTGAGTATCAAGTGTAGAATATTTAATGGAATAATAGTAGTTTATTATCTCTACTAGAGAACTAATAGAGAAGGTCCAAATGGAAGGTGAGGTGGCTCCCAGGCTAGTTGGAACGCATATCTAAGCCCTGGTAAGGGCAGCACCCAGAAAGAACACAACTAACCTTAAGGGGCCACTTGTTCAGGCAGGGGAGTGGCTTCAGCTATCATAGACCGACCCTCATGACAAACGAGCCTGGGACACCTTGGTTACACTGAGGACACATTCCTCCCACCAATCAATGGCTGTGTGTTAGCCCTGACCCACATCACAGCGCCCTTCCTCTCATGGAACTGGAGGGAGGACGCCTTCTGCTCCCACTGGAGACTCACTGTGGCTCCACAAACCCCTCTCACCATGACTTTAAAAAAAAAAGCCAATTCAACTACGTCTTTGGCTCTTCATCAGAAATTCAGAACGGGGGTGGGGGGAACAAGTTTGTTAAGTTTTCTATCTGTCTCATAAGACAAAGATGATAGGAATTAGGCACAAGTGACTTATCTCATCGCACTCTGGCACCAAGGCGAGCTCTGCAGGGCCAATCTGAACCTGCCAGGCAGCCTGCCTTTAGAGAGACAAGCGTTGGGTCCAGATTCACCCTGAGCCTCATCCGTTGCTCTGGTGGTCTTCTCAAGCTTGAAACATGTCACCCCATCTTCCCAGGACTGGAATTAGGAATCACTGTTTTTATAATTAAATGTTTGATTTCTTATGACAGTAAAACATAAATGTTGCTGCGTTTAGCATGGATATATACCTTAAATTTGTGGCTGTGTTAGAAACAAAATCCTTTCATAAAAATCTTGAATATCAAACTACTTGCAAAAAGGTGCCTTTTTCTCAGTTGTAGACACAGAGTGGGAGAAAATATCACTTGGTATTAAAATATCTATTGCTCATGGAATAAAAACTGAAAATGGAAAGGCCAGCGCTCAAACAAAAGAAAATAAAACTGTACAGGTGCCACTTCAATGATTCTCACAGTTTCCTTTTTTCTTCTCAAAAAATTGTTTGAAATGGAAAGAAATGCAGGGAAAAGTCAAATTAGGTGATTCCTATTCACCTCTGTCCATGGCCCAAACTGTTCTAGGGAAATCTATTCTCAGTGACAACAGAAAACAGTGAAAGAAAAAAAGAGGGGGTGGCATGGACAGATGGACACAATCATCCTTCAAGAATCTTGGAAAACACAAAATATTAAGGAAAATGATTCAGACCCTCAAATGAGATGGCAGGATGGAATCCCATGCTTCTGCTTCAATTCAGGGCATTATCTCTGTGCTCACTCCTATTAACATGTTATTTAATGGACCTTTATCTGCCATTTGAAACCCTCTTAACAGAGTTGCTCTTTCTTGTCTTATATACTTACTAGGGGCCCAGTGCACAAAAATTTGTGCACTCGGGAGGATGAAGGGGTCCCTCAGCCCGGCCTGTGTCCTCTTGCAGTCTGGGACCCCTCAGGGGATGTTCACCTGCCGGCGTGCCTAGCCAGCCTGGGTGAGACGCTGATGGCTGTTTGCAGCAAGGCTGGCTGGAATTTACTTAACTTCTAAAGTTGAAACTTAGTTGCTTTAATCAGAGCCCAGATTAGGTTGCCCCTGACAAGCCAGGCTCCCAGCGCTTCCTTCAGTCCAAGGCAGGAAGCAGGTAATTGAGGTTTGTTTATCTTCTATAACTGAAACTTTGTTGCCATGAGCGGAGGCCACAGCCAGCCTAGGCAGACAGGAACCTTAGCTTCCTCCATCACTGAGGCAAGCCTCCTGCTTATTCCAGCTCAGGCTGCCCACAGCTCCCATTGACCCAACGTCCCAGCAAGGCTGGCTGGAATCAGGTTACTGGGGTTTATTTATCTTCTATAATTGAAACATTTTTGCTTTGAGCAGAGGCCCAGCCGGCCTAATGGAAACCTCCTGCTTATTCCAGCTCTGTGGCTGCCGGCCGCCATCTTAGCTGGGTTAATTTGCATATGGCCGCTCTGATTGGCTGGTGGGCATGGCTTGGCTGGTGAGTGTGGCTTAGGTGTCTTGGAATGAGGGTCAATTTGCATATTACTCTTTTATTAGATTAGATTAATGTTTGCACCTTCATTCCCATGTCTGAGGCAGCTTCCAGATGGGTACCATTTAAGCTCTGGTCAGGTGGGTTCAGTTGGTTGAAATGTTATCCCATACACCAAAAAGCTGTGTATTTGATTCTCTGTCAAGACGCGTACCTAGGTTGCATGTTAAATTTCCAACTGGGCTGAGTACAGGAAGCAACTGGTCGATGTATCTCTCTCACATTAATGTTTCTCTCTCTCTCTCTCATCTCTATCTCTATCTCTCTATCTCTCTGTCTCTCATTCTCTCTCTCTTTCTCTAAAAATTGATTTTTGAAAAATCATATCCTTGGTTGAGGATTTAAAAGGGGGGTACATTTCAAAGTTCAAAAATAATAAAAATATTACTCTAATCATTTAGTTTAAATCTAACACTTTTTCGTCTAAATCTTACCCATTTGGTTCAGCTATAGAGTTGCATTTCATAGAAAAAGTCTTGCTGTTTTGCTGAATATCAAGTGTAGAATATTTAACAGAACAAAAGAAAATAACTATTTTGAGGCCATCTTATCTTAGAAGTGACACATAAGATCCCATCCCAGACAGCTTGCTTCCTCCTTGCCTGTATCAGGGGAATCTAGAACGCTAAGTCCCCATTCATGGGGAACACGTGTAGCTGTATATACAAAGGACTCAGGGGCCAGGCTCTCACATTATCAGGGTTGTTTTATTGTTCTTCTTTGTTGAACCTCAGAGCAGAGGACTGAGTCCATCATACTCCATAGTTCATGGCACATTGTTTTCCTTGACTCCAGGAAAGTTCTATCCTTTATTTTACTTTTGGCTTTAATCCCTATCCCCTATTCCTGTTTCCATCTCCCTCTCCCACCACTGGCCATGTTTCTAATGTATTTGGTATCTATTTCTTTAATGGGACCACTCCTACTCTGTTTCCATACATCCTCCCAATCTTAAGCATCCAATCCCCAGGCCTTCTCCCCATCCTTTCATCTGACCACACCTTGATGCCAGTTTTGGCACCCCAGTTTACCTGTCCCTCTGGTTCCTCATTCACCATTTCATTCCCTTTATTCCCTGCTGGCTTAAATGTTGCCACGACTATGATTAGTAATTTTTATCCTGGGCTCAGGGCTGTAGCTCTCCAACAAGGACAACCCTGGCTAGGAAGGCCTTTGACTCCCCAGAATCTGCTACCAGGGAATCTCCACATACTGCTAACCAAAATAATAACAATAACTCTTATTGTTATTATTATTGCACATACTCCTAATTCAGTTAGGGAATAAAAATATCTTCATCAATGACCTAAGGCTTTACTTGAGAATTTGGAAAGTGCAAAAGGAAAGAAATGCCTGTTTGTGCCCGCTCTTTATCAATGGTGGGTGCTCCTTAGGGTTTACTAGACAACCATAACCTTCAAGCATTGACTAGTTCTCCAGAGTGCAGTCCGTGTGTGATCCCAACTCTTCAGAAAAACAATGGAAGAGAATATTGGGGGGGAGGGGTTGTTTGTCTGTTTTGTTTTGTTTAGGGAGAGTGGAAGAGAGAGGGAAAGACAGAGAGAAACATCGATGTGAGAGAAACACATTGATTGGTTGCCTCAACCAGGGCCTGGGCCAGGGAGGAGCCTACAACCAAAGTATGTGTCTTTGACTGGAATCAAACCCGGGAGGGACCCTTTGGGCTGCAGGCCAATGTTCTATCCACTGAGCCAAACTGGCTAGAGTAAGAATATTGTTTTTATAACACAATAAAGGGTAAAAGGAGCCATGGTCTACCCAACTAACAATGTTCAGATTTGTGCTTCTGTTTGGGGCCTGTGGCTGAGCTGGTATGACAGCGGGCCCTGCTGTAGACTGAAGGAGTCCTTACATGTCCAAGGAACCTCTAGTCACTCAGTGGACACACTGTTCTTTAGTTGAATTTTCTGTGGCAGGCATATCATAGAGGTGGCTTGGTAAAGTAAACTGTTAATAATTGTGTCCTTCAAGAAAAAGGCTTCCAAACATGCAATACCATGGAAAGTCTTTGAAGCCCATTATAACTCTTCAATCTGGCAGCAGTGTCAAGCAGACAAAGTGTGGAGGAGCATATGTTTTCAAGTATCTCACAGCTGTCATCTTAAAAGCTGCAGACAGCTTTAGGTCAGCCAACATACTCATTTCCTGCAAATAAAGGACTGAACAGACAAATACCCATATCTCTGCATTCAAAATGCATGTGCTTGAATACTATTCTTCACTTACTACATGTAATATTCTTTTATTTGCAAAGGGCTTCGCAATTGTCCTGGTTACTTACTCCATATGGCCATTCTGCGAATTGCATTTTCTAAATTGACAGACCAGAGAACTAGAACACGAAGAATATGTCACAGGCTGAGGGCCTGCACCTCCTGGGTCCTGCAGCTTCATGCTTTCACAGTGAAAGCTGTGAGGTATGTTCAGGGACCTGTGACTCTACTTCCTATCCTAAGTGGCTACTCCTGTTTGGTGGTGAAAACTCTCCTCGTTGGCTGTGTGAAACCAATGATGGTCTACATTTCATGACTCTTTTCTCCTACAATCTTTCAAGATCCTGAAATTTCAGGTAATAACTCACAAATTGCCCCAACACCTCTACAACATACGTGTGCTATAGATATCTCCATTTTAGCAATGAGAAAGCAATGGAAGCATAGAATCACAGAGCAACTTGGAGCCTAGCCTTGCTCCCATGCAGCAGGTGGATTTAGCAAAGGTAAGTTCAGTGAAGAGCATTTAGACAGAAAAGACTTCCAACATGCTTACTTACCAGCAATAAAACAAAGACATCATTAATTGTGTTAAATCTATATCAATTTGTACTGGTGATTCTCAATAAATATTAAATTATTGCAGCAACAGTAAGAATCTGGTTATTCTACGCCTAGGAGCCCATTCCAAAACCTCTTTGGCCATTTACTCTTCTTTTCAAAGCCAGTAAGTTTTTTAAAAACATATATATATATTGATTTCAGAGAGAGAGGGAAAGGGAGAGATAGAAACATCAATAATGTGAGAGAACCAGTGATCAGCTGCCTCCTACATGCCCCCTACTGGGACCGAGCCAATAACCCAGGCAAGTACCCTGACTGGGAATCAAACCGTGACCTCCTGGCTCATAGGTCAACGCTCAACCACTGAGCTAAACCGGTCAAGCTCAAAGCCAATAAGTTCTTATTGAAGTATTTTGTTTACCTCTTTTCAGAAAATAGAAGCCCCTACTGTTTCTCTGACAAAAATTCAACCAAAAACAACAACAACAACAAAAACACACACACAAAAGAAATAAAAAAGAAACGGGGCATGTCTTATTTCTGTGACACATAAATAACCAGGTACTTTTTTGCATGTGCGTGTGTTCATTCATTTGACTTTCCAGCTCTCTCAGGGATCCACATGCAAAATAGAGCACTTGGGAACAAGTCACAGCCTTACAAGGCTCTCTAGGGAATACAAGATCTATAAACTGACACATGAGCCTCGTCCACAGACGGGGTGTAAAGTACTTTTACTGCCACGTCATGAACGACAGTATTCCTACTCCAGAAACAACTTAGTGTCAGAAACCAACACAGCACTGGCACTGAGATGTCCTTCATTTCTCTTAACTGCCTCTGACCCGTGGAAAAGTAAATGCAAGGGAGTGGAAGTTGGTTTTCAAGGAGTTGTGTCCACACTAGAAATGCGACGTGAGGGACTGAGAGCCCATCTCACCAAACCGGGCCCACGACTGAGTGCTTTCTATTTGAAAACGTGACAGAAAGTTCCCAAGACAGCTCCTTGTGTTGAATTTATATAATTGCAATAGAATTACACACTAAATATGTTTTTACAAACCAGTAGTCAGGGGTACAAAAGTATAACCTTTACCTTTCCTGTAAGTGAACTTAACTTCTATCTCAAGCTCTCAATCTTCTGTGTAGCAGAAAAGTTAATCTTCCTAATTTAGTTCAAACTAGTGAATCTTCAGTCACTTCATGGATAAACTCAGATAAATTCAGCATTCACCCTTCCCCTTGTATTGTCTTGAGATGGCAGTGAAATGCTGTGTGTGTGTGTGTGTGTGTGTGTGTGTGTGTGTGTGTGTGTGTGTGTGATCGTATTAGGGAGTGAGGCATCTGATGAGGGCACCTCCACCACCTGGTCATTGGACCTTGGTCTCAATGCCCACAGGGTTTCACCTGCTCTTGTGTCTGGGTCTACGATGACCTCTGGCTTTTCCATGCTGCTCCTGCTAACCATGAATCCTCATCACAGCCTCTCTCAGTCATGTTCACAACCCTCTCAGGGACAATGAAAAATCCTGTGGGCTCTTGTCTGGGCTGCAGGAGACTCAAAATGGTCAGATCCCTTCTTGCTTGGACTAGCCAGCTGCTATCCCTGCTTTGTTGCTCCAATGTGTCCAGGAGGTTTGCTGCACTCAGGCTTCACCCCAGAAGCAAAGCACAGATTTTCCCAGCTCTTGGAACCCTCCAAAGCAAGCTGGGCTTTCTATCATCCTCACCCGGGGTTTGGGCACTGCCAACCAAGGAGGACTCTAGAGCCAAACTCTCTGTGTTCAAACACTAGCTCTGCCGCTTACTGTGTGACTTTGGGCCCATCACCTGCCCCTCTGTGCTTCAGGGGCAGGTGCTTTCTCATCTGCAAAATGGGATCTCATAAGGTTGTTGACAGGATACGTGAATTAAAATATGTAATGCGCTTAGAATGATGCTTGGCAGTAGAAAGTCCTGGATGTGTGGGATAGTGTTGTTGCTAGTATTTCCTAGGGGCTGGGAGGGATGTCCTTCTCTTAGAATCATACCTCTGTCAACCACTGGTCATCAGAGCCAATTCAACACCAACATGAATCCCCAATTTGGGGTGTGGTGAAGAAACAAACTATTCAGTGCAAAATAGCTCGAGTGAACTGGCCCTGGAGCCAGGCCTCTCTGAGTAAACAGCTCTGTTCTGTTTCTCAGTGGTCTCTTCTGCTCTGCTCTGTGCTGACCTGCTCCACTGTACGCCAACGAAACATCTTCCGTGTTGGAAGTTCAGTCAAGTATGGGTCTTCTGCTCTTGTCTTTCCCCTAAGATAGTAATCCTGAGCCCTGTTATCAGGTATATATAGTGGAAAAATTGTGAGTTAAAAAGTGAGCCGGGTGGCTCAGTTGGCTGGAGCATCGTCTCATACACCAAAAGATTGCAGGTTCGATTCCCAGTCAGGGCACATGCCCAAGTTGTGGGCTTAATCCCCAGTCGGGGGCATACAGGAGGAAGCCAATCAATGATTCTCTCTCATCATTGATGTTACTCTCCCTTCCTCTCTGAAATCAATAAAAATGTATTTTTTAAATCGGTTTAAAAAAAAACACATATCCTCAGGTGATGATTTAAAAAAAAATTTAAGTTAGCATTTCTCTCAATTGAACTATGAGTCTGAGCATTTTGTGGGGAGAACAATTACAAGATGCCTAGGCTGGCCACGCCTGTCCCACGCTTTCAATATTTCTAGTAGCCGTGAGAACAGCTAAACTATAGCCAAGGCAATATCCTGCTAAACTAATTCGTTGAGGCAACTTACGGAAAAACGCAAAAAGACACTAAAACAGGTGTGCTATCACCACCTGCACACAAACAACCCATACCAACAGGAATCAGCTGCTAATGCTACATCAGAGCAATGATGTTAATGGCTTTACAGAAAAATTAAAATCAGTAATCTGCGTGTCCCCGCGAGAAGTTTGTTCTGAGTGTAAATGGCATCCACACCTTGGGAGCCGGTGGTTAGCAGATCTAGAAATGTATTTAAATCAAGGCCTTCCCACTGGGATTTTTCTCTTAAGCTCTAAATATGTTTTTGGTCACTGAACCAGATCCTCTGGCATTAAGGACATCCTCTCTCTACATACGCAGAGATCGATTGCCTCTTCCAGGCCACTAGAGCCATATTTGATGAGTTATGACACAGGCTGCAGGGGATATTACTCACCCCGAGTCCCCGAAAGCATCTGTCTGGCTCCACAGGCCCTAACGTTACAGCTGCAAGTCAAGTCTTCAAAGCCTTTTTAAGCAACAGCTAAATGACACCACCAGGCATCTTAAATCAGCCCACATGCATTTCAACTTCAAGTGATCAAACTTTGTGTGAGAAAAGGTGACGCCTTTTCCTCAACAGCTTTCCTCGACCGCAGTCCAGGTCCTTCCACCTTCTGATCCTCTCCGTACATGTGTTTTAAATGTCAGCTTTTCGGGCACTAATGAACCCACAGATTCAGCTCAGTGGTTACAACTGAATTAATTTTGATAAATGAGAGGCAGGATCCTAGAAGGCCCCAGGCAGGCAGCTTTTTAAATCTCAGATTCCTTTATGTATGTAAATGGAGCCTGGTCCATGTTTCTGTGAAACCACAAAACTATTGATCATTTTCATTGGCATCACTTCCATTACAAGAGCCTCAGATGGCTATTAAATGTACAATTAAATGACTGCCCAGTTGTTTGGTCTCAGATAATGATAATAGCTCTTGTGTACAGGGTGTGTGTGGGGAGGGGGAGTATTATGGCCTGCTCTATTCAAGAGTAGTATCCAGTTTGGTACTGCAAACATTGCCATTTTACTTAAGCCTTGTGAAAGTTTGGGAGCTTTCTTAAGGTCACACAGCTCACGAATGTGGAGCTAGAACGAAACTCAGGTCTGTCTAATTTCAGAGCCCCAATTCCACCCCAACCAGGCCATACCACTGCCTTTACTACATAGTTTAATCAAAAATTGAGACTGTGTTCTCTACTTTCAGCCCTGATAAAACCAGATGTGATTTTGACCCTGAATAGATGTGAGATTTTCCTCTTTGAAATGTCTTTTCTTCTTTCCCTCCTTTTAGCATATCTCTTTGCTTCCTTTCACCTTAAAAAATCTCCGACCCCTTTTAAATGCCAAGGTCTCAAGCTCCTTATCACAGAAGGCCTCTACCATAATACTTATATCCACTAGGTCTACAAGGTACTTGGAAAATTAAAGCAAGTCTTTACAAAGTATGAATAGCCATATAATGCTATAATAATTCTTACCTTTTTTTATTTAAATGTAAGTCATGAGACCATAGAAATCTTAGAAGATTTTAGGCAGCAAAGTCTCAGACATCTCTCATTAGCAATATTTTTACTGATACATCTTCTAGGGCAAAGGAAACTAAGGAGAAAATAAACAAATAGGACTCCATCAAAATAAAAAGCTTCTGCACAGCAAAAGAAACCAAAACGAAAAGAGAGCCCACTGCAGGGGAGAACATATGATACATCCGATAAGGGGTTAATATCCAAGATATATAAAGTACTCATACAACTCAACAAAAGGAAGACAGCCAATCCAATTTAAAAAATAAGCAAAGGACTTATACAGACACTTCTCTGAAGTGGACATACAGAAATCCAAGAGACTATGAAAAAATGCTCAAAGTCACTAATCATCTGAAAGATACAAATTAAAATGTCAGTGAGGCATCACCTCACACCTGTCAGAATGGCTACCATCAACAAATCAATAAACGACAGGTGTTGACGAGGATGTGTAGAAAGGGAACCCTAGTGCACTCCTGGTGGGACGTAGACTGGTGCAGCCTCTGTGGAAAACAGTATGGAGTTTCCTCAAAAAATCAAAAATGGCCCGGCAGGTGTGGCTCGGTGGTTGAGCACAGACCTATGAACCAGGAGGTCGCCATTCAATTCCTGCTCAGGGCACATGCCTGGGTTGTGGGCTTGATCTTCAGTGTGGGACATACAAGAGGTAGCTGATCAATGATTCTCTCTCATCACTGATGTTTCTATCTCCTTCTACCTCTCTCTTCCTCTCTGACATCAATAAAAATAAAAAAATAAATGGAATTCCCATTTGACCCAGTGATCTCACTTCCAGGAATACATTCTAAGAAACCCAAAGCACAATTAGAAAGAATATATGCCAGGAAGGGCACTTATATAACATCTGGCTGTGAAAATCAGAGGAGATTCTGTCCACCAGGGAGAGACAGGAGTCTGCTGGAAGCACAGGTGCACTCTTAAAAGTCAAGTGCACAAAACCTCATTGGCAGCCCATACTGGGCTCTGGCAAAGGGGGACTAGAGAGGACTAGAGTCCTGTGAGGAGTAACTGAGGTTTGTGGCTAAGAGGTGAAAGCTGAAGGGACAAGATCGAGGATCCCTGTGCTGAGT
This sequence comes from Murina feae, assembly GCA_004026665.1. Classification (NCBI taxonomy): domain Eukaryota; kingdom Metazoa; phylum Chordata; class Mammalia; order Chiroptera; family Vespertilionidae; genus Murina; species Murina feae. Next base: position 13,664 of record PVJC01013978.1, on the reverse strand, counting down.
TCCTCTCCCACATCTTACTTGGGTGGAGCTTTCCCCTGCTTATGGCATCAGCCCCACACTCTGGACTCCCTCCTGTACCACCCTGCAGAGCTTACACCCTGCTGAGGTGACAGCTTTCTGGGCCAAGATGTAGAGGTCTGGGCAGATACAGGTGTCAATGACTGAGTTGTGTGACTTTGTCGGGGAGGGGGCACTCTCCCAACTTTCACCTGAACCTGAATAGTGCCTCCCCATGACGGGAGATCTACTAGCCACACCCTCCTAGCTCCTGACAGCCCCATCATGCTGAGGTCTGGACAGAATCTGGGACAGACCGAGTTGTGTAGCACTGGGGCAAGGGCCCCTTCCCCGAGCCTTGGGAGACACACTAGCTAATACTTCTGACTCCTGGTGAATCCACACTGTTGAGCTCAGACTCCTGGCAGAATCTTAGACAAACCGAGTCCTGTTTGCACACCCAACCGGTGCAGAACCCACTCTTCACAAGGCCAAACCTTGGTCAGTTTGGGCACCTGATTAACCCTGCTGGCCTCACCCTGACAACCCCTGAGAATCCGCCCCACCACAAAGGTGTGCGGAAACCAGGCAGGTGGCAGCTAGTCCTGGAATACCCTGGGATATTTGTTGAGTGGCCTCAGACCCAGCATTGGCAAAGACTTTAAACCTGAATCCACCTAGTGAATACCATTCACCCCTACCTGTTGACTCACTGAGAACCTACCTCACACAACTTGAGTGCCACCAGGGGCTGCTTCAGTGACGGAGTCTAGCAGGCAGCAGGCAGGCAGCAGACAGGCAGCAGACAGGCCGAGGCTGATCTTGGGGTTCCTTAGTGTGGAGAACAGCTAGTGTTTGGACAGGTTCAAGCCTGGGACTAATGAGGGGACACAGTCCTCTCATTGCCACATGCAAGTCCCAGCTTGGGGGCAGAGCCCTCCCAGCGCAGTATAGCCATCAGCTGTAGTTGTAAGCGTGAACCTGTGGTCCGAACCCAGGGCCTCACGTGCCCGAGTAATGGGGCTGGATAGAGTTCAGGTGCATGTAGCTGAGTAGGATTGAAACCCACGGGAATGTTGTAAACACCTTGACCACACCCTTACTTTGCCTCGTGGAATCTAATCTAATATAATAAAAGAGTAATATGCAAATTGACCATCACTTGAGACACCTAAGCCATGCCCACCAGCCAAGCCACGCCTCCCAGCCAATCAGAGTGGCTGTATGCAAATTAACCCAGCCAAGATGGAGGCCGGCAGCCATGGAGCTATAGCAAACCAGAGGCTTCTGTTGAAACTGCCTGCCTAGGCTGGCTGAGCCTCTGGACACAATAACAATGTTTCAATTATAGAAGCCACGGAGCTGAAACAAACAGGAAGTTCATTACCTGCCTAGGCCTCAGCTTAAAGCAACAGTGTTTCAATTATCTAAACTAATAAAAGTGTAATATTGAAATTGACCATTTCTTTGGGATGCCTAAGCCATGCCCACCAGCCAATCAGAGCGACTGTATGCAAATTAATCCAGCCAAGATGGAGGCTGGCAGGGCAGCTCTGCACCGGGAGCCTCCACAGCCAGCACAGCTGTGCCAGGCATGTCAGCTCAGAGGGGGGGGTGTCCGGCCTGGGGCCTCTTCGGGGCATCCAGGAGTGTCCGTCCCAGGTCCACTGCCTGGCTCCGCCCTGGGGGGCTCCTTGGGGCATCCAGGAGCGCCTGTCCTGGGTCCACTGAATGGCTTCGCCCCCTTGGGGCTTCCACCAGGCATGCAGGAGAGTGGGGGCCTCCACGAGGCTTGTAGGAGCAGCCATCCTGGGTCTGCTGCCTGGCTCCCCCCTGGGGTCCTCCTCGGGGCATCCAGGGGCATCCAGGAGCGCCGTCCTGGGTCTACTGCCTGGCTCTGCCCCCCGGGGGCCTCCTGGGGATGTCCAGAAGCAGCTGTCCTGGGTCTGCTGCCTTCGTCCGCCCCCTGGGGGCCTCTGCAGGGCATGCGGGAGTGTCTGCTGCACAGTGCGGAGCATCTGAAGCCAGTCCGCTGCCCGGCTCCACCCCGAGTGTGTTCGCTCAGCAGCAGGGCCCCACCAAGGGATCCTGCACCAGTGTCTGCCCCTGGCTCGCCACCCAACTCTGCGCCAGGTGTGTCCCCTCAGTGGTGGGGGCCCACCAGGCGTGTGCGATCGTGGGCCCTCTGGTGGGAAATGTCCAGGTCTGCACTCACCAGCCCTCCCACCCCCCCAATGCACGAACCCTGAAGGGGCTGTGGGCAGCCTGAAAATGGCCCTCAGCCCCTCACCCAGGCTGGCCAGGCATGCCAGCAGGTGGACATCCCCCCCTGAGATGTCCCAGACTGCAAGAGGGCACAGGCCGGGCTGAGGGACACCCCCTTCCCGCCAAGTGCACAAATTTTTGTGCACCGGGCCCCTAGTCTGGCTATAAAATAAAGACACGGCTTGTAGTCTGTAACGCTGTCTCTCCATCAGAGAGGGTAGTGTCCCATCTAGCCCCAGCTTTATTCTCTTGTCTGTCTTTTCTAAATCCTTCACTGCCCCCACTCAGGGTCACCCTTGGCCATGCTGGCATGGCACACCTTAGGACTTTTGTCAACCTGCTCTTGGGCCTGGTGCTGGTAAAAGCTGGCCTTGGTGCCCTAACCAGTTTGGCTGAGTGGATAGAGCGTCAACCTGTGGACTCAAGGGTCCCAGGTTCGATTCCAGTCAAGGGCACATACCTTGGTTGCAAGCACATCCCCTGTGGGGGGTGTGCAGGAGGCAGCTGATCGATGTTTGTCTCTCATTGATGTTTCTAACTCTCTATCTCTCTCCCTTCCTCTCTGTAAAAAATCAATAAACTATATTTTTTTAAAAAAAGCTGGCCTTGGTGTACAGCTTGGTCCTTCAAGAGCACTCAGGTCCAACACTGTGGATCAGTTTGTAGCTCCGAACAGATTTCCACAGGAAGTCACAGGTAGTGTTTGCCATTGGCCTGCACTAGAGTCTGTCCCAAGACCCCCCAGAACCACTCACCAGCTTCAGACATTAGAGCAGCATCCAGTTAGCTTCACAACCAGAGGGAGACCTCAGGGCACCAGATCCTGCTGAGGCAAAATCCGATTCATGTGGGCAGCACCTGCACAGCAGCTCATGCACTGTGTGCAAAAGACAATGAAAATGTGCGTGCCCACATTGGAGCAAGACAACCCAGATGCCATCCTCGGATGCCAAGGCCATTGCCCCTTGGGGATCACAGCCAGGGAGAAGGGGAGGAGAGGAGGAAGAGGTCTCTTTTGATTGCATTACCCTGAACTGGCAAGATTACCTTTGCCTTGCTGATTTTTTTTTTCTAAAAACCACTAGATTTTTTTTTTACACTTGAATTCTGTAAGCATGTGGATATCATGCTTACCACAAAAAAAAACGCTCATTATGTATTTCTTAGGTGTCTCCTCCCCGTTTCTCACCTCTCTCAGCCGCAGACTTGGAGATGAATTTCCATAACTAAGGACATTTAACCTTGAAAGACTTCAGAGTTTTGTTTTTTAACTGTCGATGTTTCCTATTTCTTTTACTCAGTCTGTTCTTATATAGCAACAAGTAGTATATTTTCTAGAAAAACCTAGTCACACGTGATTGTTTAGGAAGTGGAAATAGGATGGATAAGTAACCAAGTTGTGTTCCTGATCTGCAACAGGTGACAGAGAACCAGTTACCAGCCACGTATGTGCAGCAAGATGGTGAGGGAGTGGCCAGTGTTCGAGGGAAGACTATTTCATCACAATCATCCTGGAGGGTTAACCCTGGAGATCTTAATGATGGAAGGACCAAGTCCTCCTCTACTACATGTCCTCTCCCAAGGTGAGAATGATTTGGGTAAAGTATGGAGTCTATAGTGTGTGTTCTTTAAGAAATAAAATATGAAATATATCATTTTATGGACTTACTAGAGGCCTGGTGCACGAATCCGTGCACTGGTGGGGTCCCTCAGCGTAGCCTGCAGGGATCAGGCCGAAGCCAGCAGGCAGTCCAATGCTGCCTGTTGCGCCTGCCACCGCTGCTCAGTAGGTTCACTGCTACTCCACTGCAGTCTCTGGGCTGCAGAGGCCAGACATGGTCCCTGCGTCTGGCACTTGTCAGTCAGCTCAGTGGCACTGTAGCTGTGGGAGTACACTGACCACCAGGGGGCAGCTCCTGCATTGGGCATCTGCCCCCGGGGTGGTCAGTGAGAATCATAGTGACCAGTTGACAGGTCATTCAGTCGTTCAGTCATTCAGTTGTTCAGTCACTTAGGCTTTTATATACTGACTAGTGGCCTGGTGCACAGAATTTATGCATGGGCGGGGAGTCCCTTAGCCCGGCCTGCACCCTCTCCAATCTGGGAGCCCTAGGGGGATGTCTGACTGCTCTGTGGGATTGAGCCTAAACTGGAAGTCAGCTATCCCTCTCGCAATCCAGGACTGTTGGCTCCTAACCGCTCACCTGCCTGCCTGCCTGATTGCCCCTAACCACTCTGCCTGCTGACCTGTTCGCCCCCAACTGCCCCCACTGCCCCCACTGCCAGCCTGATCACCTCCAACTGCCCCCACTGTCAGCTTGGTCACTCCCAACTGCCCTCCACTGACAGCCTGCTCACCCCCAACTGGCCCCCCTGCTGGCCTGCTCACCCTCAACTGCCCCCCCACCAGCCTGATCACTCCCAATGACTCCCCCTACTGGCCTGATCACCCACAACTGCCATCCCATCCTGGCCTGATCACTCACAACTGCCCTCCCCTCTTGGCCCCTAACCACCTCTACCTCAGCCCTGCCACCATAACTTTGTCCAGAAGGATGTCCGGAAGGTCTCCTGGAAGGTCTCTCAGCCTAATAGCATATTAACCTTTTATTAGTATAGATAGATAGAGGCTTGGTGCACGGGTGGGGGTCAGCTGGTTTGCCCTGAAGGGTGTCCTGGATCAGGGTGGTGGTTCCCTTGGGGGGTATGGCCAGCCTGGGTGAGAGGCTGGGGTCTGTTTTCAGACTGGCCACAACCCCCAGTGGGGACCCTCCCACTATGGGGCATGGCCAGCCTGGGTGAGGAGCTGAGGGGCATTTGCAGGCCCCTTCCTTGATTGCCAGCCCAGGCAACCCAAACCTCCCACTTCCTCTGGCCTGCTCTGTGGCTGCTACCCATAGGCCCATCCTTTGGTGGCCGGTCCAGGCAGGTGGGCAGCTTGGCTTCCTCCATCGCCAGGGGTGACCCAAGCCTCCCACCTGCTCCAGCTGGCTCCGTGGCCGCAGCCATCTTTGTCCTGCTAATTTGCATACTCACTCTTGATTGGCTGATGTGAGTCATGAAGTGACGGTCAATTTACATGTTTCTCTTTTATTAGTGGAGATGTATAGATATTTACACTTCAAAATGTAGATTCTTCCTGCAAATGAGTAGTCTAACTCCCTGCTCTCCCTGAGCAGTGGCTTTAACAAACTCAGAGCCTTTTGCATTACCTTTCTTCTTTCACATAATCTGACATTGACATAATCTGACATTTCACATAATCTGACATCACATCACAATGCTGGTTGGTGTTGTTTTAATAATAATAGTATTTGCTAACACTTATTGAGCATTTCTTATGTCAGGAACTAGACTATAGACTCTGTATAAATTAGTTTATTTATTTCTTGCAACTCTATGAGACAACTGCCATTATTAATCCCAATTTATAGATGGGACAACTAAGGCACAGACAGGTCAAATAAGCCCAGACAGCTGGTGAGTTCAGAGCTTATCTCTAAACCACACTAGCCTTATATTTAAGCTTGTCTTTAATAAGCTTTAATACTCTAAGAAGTTTTAGGAATGGTCTTTTATCCCTACTCCCTAGCACAATAGGCAGAGGGCAAGGAACAAATAAAAAATTATTGACTTGACTTTTAGGAATAATAGGGGAATTGTGCTGTCACCTGTCTTTGTGGAGCTAATACAAATCCTCTCATTTTATAACAGGTGATACATTTTGATTTATTGGTAGGTTTGGGGGCTTTTGTTGTTGTTTTTCTAAACCAAGGCCTAAAGCCTGCTTGCAAAACAAGTATTTCCTAGGGATAATTTTTGCCATATGTGATATACATTTATTACTGAAAAGTTGAGTGTAAACTGACTCAAATTTTAAACTAAACGTTGGTAGTTTGTTTCTGAAAGACACACTATACTGAATCTTTTATAAATGAAAAAAAATATATCATATTTGTTTCTTTTGTAAACCTATATAAACTACACCTGTGTCCAGTTAATATTCCCAATCTGATGCCCTAGCAATGGTAGTCATGTAACTAAGATGGCTTTGTTTTAGCCTTATAATGTCAGTGCGGTCTTTGGCTAAGGTGATCAGATTTTAATATTGGTAAAGCGGGACACCATTGACCAGGGGGGTTCTTTTTATTATTATTATTATGACTTAAAATATTACAAAGAGTAGTACATATGTCTCTTTCCAAAAATCGGGACTTCTTTTTAAACGCTGCGGGACGCGGGACAAATTGTTAAAAATTGGGACTGTCCCACCAAAAGTGGGACATCTGGTCACCTTACCTTTGGCTGACAAAAGAATGCCTCCTCACACTGATCATCAGAGAAGTTCTACAGTGTTTTCCATGAGGCTCTTGCTGGGGTCCTTTCCAAAATGCAGCCATCGTCATATTCAAGTTCCTGGCTGAGGCATTAGCAAAGAGGTGGCTGGAACGGCACCCCTGCCTCATGCTCTCTGCTGCCTGTTCCCACAGCTGCACCACCGAGAGCCTCCAGCTGTAAACTCAGAAAGTGTCCACAGCTGTGTGAATATCAGCATTAGCTGCAACCCTTCTCTCTCACTGGGGCATGAGATTGTCTCACTCCAAATCCGGCAGCCTAGCTACAGTTGCGGGGCTCTTGTGTACCATCTCTGTCTCCATCCCCAACCCCATGCTTTCTTTTCTTCCAACTACAGCTAGTGTTCTGGGGGGACTTGGAGTCCCCATATCTCCCAAGTTGAAACACAACCTACCTCCCAGCCAAGGAGCTTCTGCACCAGCCTGACAAGGCCTAGCTAAGTAACCAATGGCCCTAAAGTGACATTCCTTTGCCTTGGTGGTGAGACCTGAGACTTGGAAATGAGCTTCAGAGGAAGAATAGTCTTCCTGCCTGTCCTGATACTAGATGCACAGCTGCCTCTTATGGCACCTCTTATGGAATCCTGCACTGGGAGGTTTGGGCACCAAAGTATAACAAGTGCACATTGGCAGACTTCTGCCCCCTGTACCCATGTTTCCCACAAGTTCCTTGAATTGCTTCAAGACAAAGTTTATATCAGGGATTCTGATCAAATACTACTAGTATCATTTTCACTCATGTTTCTAGGTCCCTGGAAATTTCGTTATTATTTTTGCTATAAATATCCATTGGGATAAAATTATACTCTCTGGCTTCTAAAAGTCCTAGTTAAATATGTCTAATTAGTATAGACTGTTGGGTAGCTGAAAAGGAGTTCATGCCAGGCTGCTAGATTCTGAGGCAAGCTCATGCGCCACTGAGAGAGAAGGGTTGCAGCTAATGCTGATATTCACACAGCTCTGGACACGTTCTGATGTATTTTTAATTGCATTTCTCTAACTAGATTAATATTCTCGGTTGTTGTTTTTTTAAGACTGAAAACTTGCCCCAGCTGGTGTGGCTCGTGGATAGAGCATCGGCCTGTGGACTGAAGGATCCCCAGTAGAGGGTGTGCAGGAGGCAGCTGATCAATGATTCTCTTTCATCATTGATGTTTCTATCTCTTCCTCTCCTCCCACTCTAAAATATATATATATATATATATATTTTTAAAGAGTGAAAACTAAAAGTCAGAAATCCTGAGAGCTGAAGCTGATGGGTACTTGCTTATATTTCTGTGGGTTGATTCGATGGAGATGGATATTTATCATCAACAGCCTGAGGTGACTATCCAGTTTTTAGTAAGAAACTAAAGTAAGAAAATATCTCTGATGGTTCCATTGATCTGCTCACGCCATCCTCAGACTCCTTGTTACTTCTTAATAATAGTTCATTTTCTCTTTTCTTAGGAAGAATTGATTTTTCCGTTTAGTCCTTATGATTCACAGAAGAAAGAATATGAAGATCTTTGCCTTTAGAAGATCATGAAGAGAATGTGAAATTAAAATGAATCCTTATTTTTAATATGATATTCTTCCTGAAAAACTAGTATGGCGAAAAATATAAAAGAGCAGCTCCTCCCCTACATTTACTGCAAATACAGCCAGCAAATCTAAGTCAGAGAAAAACTATTGAAGTTTATAACGATAAAGTTCTCTACAAAAGAGAACAAGAAACATGAAGGCTGTGGAGGAGTTTGCTGCTAAATGTATTCATGGTAGCTTTCTGGTCTCCCCTGTGGAAGGAATGGAGGAGAGTACAACGGTAACCGTAGTAGTGACAGTGGTGGCAGCTAGCATGGGAGTGCTTACCGGGTGTTGAGACCTGTGCAGTCTTTACTTGCTCTATTTAATTTAATCCTTAGGGAAATCTCTAAGAGGTAAATAATTATTGTCATTATTATTATTCCCATTTTGCAGATAATAAAACTAAGGCTTCAAAAAATAGAATTTGCCAAAGTTCACATGATGAATACATGGTAAAGTGGGGTTTGAACCTAAACAACTGGACTCAGAATTTTAGAATTGAAGCAGTCTGTGCATGATCTCTAATCCAGCCCCTCGTTTTAGAGATTACAGGGCTGAGATCTGGAGGGCAAGTGATTCATCCAGGGTTGTACAGCCAGAGTTAGTGGAAGAAAGAGCAGAAGAAGAAATCAGGGGGACGCCTCCCCCCCTTCAGACTGGCGTCCTTTATACTCTACAGACCCAATGTAACAGCCCCTGTCCTTTGTGGAATAGATCACATATTCCAATTCCTAGAGTAAGAAACCAGATGCTACCATGTATAACACCATCAAGCACACTTTTACACACATTCATTGAAAAGTGGCCTTGGATAGTATGTGGACTAAATAGAGCAAATTCCAAGCCTCCTAGGAACCCACAGATAACCCACTCGAATGCCCACGAGAAGTGCACCCAGTTCTGGGAGTCACTGTGCCATTCACTCACCCAAACAGCCAATTACTATTTAGTGGTCCATTCCCTTCCCCCCAAGGGTGCCTGATGCTCTGCTGGGCTCAGGGTTCCAGAAAAAGGAACAATTTCACAAATTCTAAGGAGCCACTCTTTCATGTACTACTAAGAAATAAAAAGCACTGCTTATCATTTGCATTTCTTATTTTATACTTATTAAAAAATTATTTTTGTACTTAAAGGCATCAACAACCTTTGCTCCCCTGATCTTGATCTTTCTATTGCATTGACAGTATAATTTCAAGATACATCACAGGACGCCTGAATTTTATTATTATTGCCACTTTGCCTCCACTCATAGTTTAACTTTTCTCCCTCAACAAAATCACGTTACTGGAAGTTAAGGAGTTTCTACTCAAAGGCAGCAGGAAGTTCCTCATAAACACACATTTGATGCCTTGCCGACACACCTGCCTCAGGCATGCTGGGCCCCACCAGCTTCTCTCATTGCTTTAAAATTCGATCGCCTCTTCTGAGGGATGTGACAAGTTAGGATTTTGGCGTGGCCTGCGATGCGGAGTGCTTTGCACATATCTTAGGAAGAAACATACCATAGCTTCATTTGCATGAGGGGACTTCTTGTATTGGGTACCTTAGCACACACTTGGTTTTGCTGTACAAGAAAGTATAAAATTACAATTACTCCTCCAACAGTGCCTATCTGCTTCACTAATATAAAACGTATGTTATATTGGTCTGTTTCTGTGCCTTTCTTTATAGATTGTAACTTTCAATGTTGAACCATAGAGGAATGTTTTTGAAGACTATTTTTTAATCAGTAAATTTATTGGCTTAAAAAAAGATGGCCACGGAGAATTGAGATTGTGTGTTGGTTAGTTTAGAGAGATTTTAGGACACTTCCACCTTTTCTTTTAAAATCTAGGTTTCTTGTTAGAGTTCTCTCATGTGGCAGCATATACTTTCTGATACACTTCTTCCCATATGCCCGCAGTTATGTTTTCCTTTCAGTATTAAAATAAGAGCATCGCCTATAATCTGTTGACCATGTATTTCCACGTGTGGAATTTATTGTCTTCTGAATTGTAATGAGGGAATTACTTGGTACCTGTGAGGGATGGGACACCCCACATTCTGAGCTGCCTCAGTCTTGAAAATTTTGCTCACAGCAGTGGTCTGGCAAGGCCCACATCTGCACAGCACATGAAGGCAGACCTGACTGCCAGGGCTTTCCACACTGCATTCCTCTCCAGCACCTGCCCTTCCCTTGGCCTTCACAGACCACACCCACTCCTGTCCCTTCTCCTGCAGCTTCTCCTGGCTTACCAGCCAGCCGCCATGCCTGTGGAGTCTGTGAGCAGACGCAAACTGGAAAGTCGGCCTCCACTGGAACCACAAACTGTCCCCCTGCATTTGGATGACGTGTACACCTTCACGGATTACAAGTGCCCTAAGCATGGGGACCATTTTTTCTCCTCCTCCTTCTTCTAAACTTCAACTGGTATCTCTTGACAACTTTCAAGACCTTTCCACTTCCATGGCTTGATACAGACCTGCAGGCTTTACTCTGCTACAAACGTAAATGTCTTTTGTTTGAAGTAAACTCAACATGTAGAGCCAACAATGCACATCACTCGATTGATGACAGGACTGTTTGAAAAGCAATGATCAAGCTTGTGCTGCAACACCAGTGACACTGCAGCGCCGTGGCCACCAACGTCAGGGTATCAACAAAAGCCTCGTCTAGAAACGGGTGAACGTGGTCAGGAACAGCCCTGATTGGAGGAAGTAGCAGGGCTTATCTCCTCCAAGTCTACAAACTCTCTGAGAAGAGTGCAATCAATCATCATTTCAGGGATCTTTATCCATCAGTGAAAATCATCTTTAAAATTCCCTTTTTCCTATTTTACAGCTCAAATGGGAATAAATTTAATATACACGATGTCCCAAAAATGTATGTATACATTGAATAATTATTCATTCTAATGGGTTAAATCTGAAAAGAAAAAAACATCAATTGACCTATCAGAAAAAAAGTGTGTGTATATTTTGGGGGGACACCCTATAGATTGACACTGAAAGACTAATGCCAATATACATTGCTTGGGATAATAGTGAGTCCTATTTAGATTACTTTTCTGTTGAGAATGCATTTGTTAGCTTAAGGGACTACTTGAAATGTGATTTCTGGTGACAGCCTGGAAAACTACTGATGACTTGCATTTCTTCAATACAAGGATGAGAAATATGAATCTGCTATAGATGTTTAAACTTGTTATCAATTACTCCAGGTTCATAAGTAATTAAAGGGAAAAATATTGCCTAAAATAACTAAAAGATTAGTCTTGAAACTAGAAGTATGAACAGTGCCCTAACTGATGAAGTCAAGGTTTCATTTTGCTTTTTCCAATTGTCGACATGAGCCTTCTTTCCATCTTCAAAATAATATGCAATGTAGTTGAAGTTTCTATGCCTCATTATGTTGTACGAGTGTTCACTTTTATTAACATCTTTTCCAAGAATGAGTTCTGCAGGTTCCACTTTATTTATAACCAAGAAGTCTACATCAAAAGCCAAAATTAGCGTTTGTGGCCCAAACTATAACATGTCAAGATTCATGTGTCAATCTTTTGCTTGTCCTATTAAACCATATTTGCTTTTCAGCTATCCTTCAATTCAATTCTCTTCATTCACTTCTATTAACTTATTCAAACAAAGTGAACTGAGTTTCTTTTATGGGGGGTGGGAGGCAGAATAATGACTGCTCAAAAGCAAACCATTTCTCCTCTTAGTTCCTTTATCATCATCTTTTCAACTTACACGAGAACCTAGAGGATGAAACGGAAAACATTTAAAGAAAGCATGACATTTTTAGATGTTTGATTATTCTAAAGGATCTGCTTCAGCCAGAAAATGAGTCCTTTTAAAATGGATCTTCTCTAGTTACATATCTCTAGTTCTTCATTCGATCCATTTGATTTTTATGTATATGATATAGTATTGATGTGGACAAGTACTGGAAATAGTATATTACAGAGGATGATCACCCAATTACTTAGAGATATTTCCTGGGCAATTAATCAAGAGAAATAATCTCTGACATTCTGCTGAATTTAATGTGCTGTCTTACATTTTAAATAGTCAGCAAATGTCTACGTTCTGAAGTATGAATAGAAACGTTTCTGAGGGCTGTGAACCCTCTTGCCCTTACTGTTCTTTCTTTGTGAGACTCAGCCTACATTTACTAAATACAGAATTTCTATTGACTTAAATAAAGCTATATAACTGCTGACGTGTTTCCAGAAAATTAGCCGTAGGCTATTGTGTTTGATTTATTATGCACAACGAGAAATAATCATATATCACAGGATAGTGAAAGTCAGATAAGTAAAACAATCGGCAACTGCTTTTAAGTGTTGTTTTATCCTAGGAAACTTGAGTTTGCATATATCATTTTCAGATTTCTGCTAATGCTAAAACAAAAACCTGCAAAGGAGGATTAATTATTTCATGAAATCAAATTTCTACAAAGCACTTTATAGTATCTGGATGAAAGATAGTGCCAGAGAAAATTATCAAAGCAATCACATAAATTGCTGATTGCATATCCCTTTTACTTAGAAACAATGAATGCTGTTAAAGAATGACATAAAAGTACAATTGCAAATTTGAGGTCTGTAATTTGGGGAATAATTTTCACTCAGCTCAAAATTGATAAACTGGTCATTAAGCACTGCCAGTTAGAATCAAGGCTTTAATTTCTCGTCCTGGCCCTAAACAAGCAATGAAACTGCTTTGAAGGGAGTTACATCAAGCATCTAAGCACCGTGTTGTTTAAAAATAAAACTGAGCCCCAGCCAGGTGGCTCAGCTGGCTGGAGTTTTGTCCCGTACACCAAAAGGCTGAGGCTTCGATTCCCGGTCAGGGCACACACCTAGGTGTTGGGTTGAATCCCTGGTCAGGATGTGCACAGAAGATAACCGTTGGACTTTTCTCTCTCTTTTTCTCCCTCTCCTCTCTCTCTCTCTAAAATCAATAAAAATGTATCCTCGGGTGAGGATGGAATAATAATAAATAAAAGTGAAATCTGACTTGTGACAAGTCAAAGTAGAGGAACTTTAAAGAGCCCACCCAGTTATTATGTGTCCCTACAGATTTGGGGCTACAGTGAGCTGGGGTCTGACTCTTACTTGCCTTAGTTTGCCGTTGCTGCTGCAACAAAAACACAAACTCAGTGGCTTAAAACAATGCAAATGATTATCTTACTGTTCTGGAGGTGAGAGGGCTCAGACGTCTGAATGCTAGGTACCAGCAGGGCTGTGTTCCTTCTAGAGCCTTCTGGAGGCTCCAGAGGAGATACAACTTCCTTTTCTTTTCCAGTGTCTAGAGCTGCCCACGTTCTTTGGCGCATCACTCCGACCTCTGCGTCCATCATTACATCTTCCCTGGCTCTCCTGTCTCCTCCCCAGGACCTCTTCGATTACACTGAGCCTACCTCATGTTCCAATCCCAGATTGGCAAGCCAGGAAAGGATGGGAGCACCGAGCCGGTAAAGGATGGGAGCACCGAGCC
>PVJC01013977.1:0-29887 GCA_004026665.1 Murina feae | reverse complement strand
CAGCTTTCTTCCTGCTCTCGAGTACCTTCTCGTGTTCATTGGAGCAAAAACGAAATCCACCTTGAGACGTAACCCAACTCGGACTTTTAGGAATGCGATGCCGAGCGGATCTTCTCTCTCTCTCTGTTGTCACGGAAGTCGCTGAAGTGCCTTAGACGCAAGCCCCGTCGGGGTAGCCCGTCCGAGACTGCCCTCGCTCCCTCTCCGGGCCTCGTAATTTTCCATCTCTGCCTTCACCAACATCAGCAAGCAGCTCCCGGGACATTTCAGCTGCTCACACGTCAGGAACCTCCAGCTCTGTGTGGGTGTTGGAAGCCAATTTGAAACCCGGAGGCGGAAGGAGAGCCATATGTCCCTAATGGTTTGGTTTTATTTTATTTTTTTAAGTGCACTCATCGCTGCCAGCTCCGAGGGGGGAGACAGAGAGCCGCCCCGACGTAAGAGCCGCCGGGAGCGAGGCACAGGAACAGCAGACGGCCCGGGGCTGCTGGGAGAATCTGCAGAGTTCAAACTGCGGAACGATGCTGCTGCTGCGTTCGGGTGGATAAAAAAACTGCGCTGAAAGGTCAGTGTTGCGCCTGATACGTTGGAATGAATAGATTCACCGATTACTTTTTTTTTTTTTAAGTATTTTATTGATTTTTCACAGAGAGGAAGGGAGAGGGATAGAGAATTAGAAACATCGATGAGAGAGAGAAACATCGATCAGCTGCCTCCTGCACACTCCCTACTGGGATGTGCCTGCAACCAAGGTACATGCCCTTGACCGGAATCGAACCTGGGACCCTTCAGTCCGCAGGCCGACGCTCTATCCACTGAGCCACACCGGTTAGGGCCACCGATTAGTTTTAAATCCGAGTGTGGACTCCAGTTCCCACCCTCCCACTTGGAGAAGAGAGCTGCTAGCAGCCCAGCTCCCGCCCCGGCTGCACCTGCTGGCGTTCATGACCTCGGGTGACCCCTGTGGGTGACTGTAAAGCCAGTGAAGGTTGAGTGGATGAGGGGGTCCCTGGACCTGTATACAAAAACCACACATACTTGTAAGTGCCGCACAAGGGACCCATGTTCTTAACAAGATTCAAGGCTCAGAAAACCAAAGAACCTTCGTGTCAGTAAGCGTGTCCGTCGGGGAGTGAAGGGGGGGTGAGCCTTGTCATGCGTTTCCCACTTGGAACGGCAGCTTGTGATTGGTGAGCCCTCCTTCGGGTTCAGGTAAAAGCAAGATAAAGGCCGTTTCAGCCAATATTTGTTCTCCTGGCAGCTCCGCCGAGCTCAGCTCCCCTGCCCCGCGGCTTTCTGTGTGTTTGTCCCGGGATTAGACTCAGAGGAGGCAGATGGGGTCAAGCCCGAGTCACCCCGACCGTTTCATCGGGCGACTTCAGTTCGCTGTTTCACAGAAATGCCCGTTGACTAGGAACACGCCTTCGGCATGTGCCCATCGAAGGCGGGGCGGGGGGGGGGGGAGCCCATCACATCATCTGCTTGAACGTCCATTGCACGTCCATAGCCGGCCCCGTCGTGGGCCTGGGCTGTGAGTCCCGGTGCGGACTCAGTGCAGAAGCAGGAGGCCTTTGAGAACCAGTGAGCCCTCGGGGGAAATGGCGGGTCCTCACACCCATCCTCCCGCCGCCCGCCGGCCTGTGGGAAAGGGCTGGCATTTGTGTCCTGCTCCGGGCGCATGAAAGGTAGATCTCTGTTTATTTCCACGAAGAAAGGATGTTTGTGTGTGTGTGTGGTTGGCACCTGTGGTGGCAGACGCCGTTGATGGCTTCTGAAAGCTTTGCTCCAGCGCCAGCCTTGGTAGGATTTTTAAGCTCTGAACTTGGAACCGGGCGCCGGACATACACGCATGGGACACCTGGGTGCACCGGAGACCTGGCTGTGTTGTTTCAGCTCTGAAGGGCAGGGCGGAGACTTGCAAACCTCTGCCCTTAGCCGTGTCGTTGCAGCGGTGGTTGTGGCTCAGGGGCAGGGACGGGCCCGGTCACATGTCCCACCTGCAGATTGAGGGTGGCCCGTGGCATGAAACCTATGGAGTGGCATTTTTATTAAGTAATCATTAATATTTTCGGGGCTTCCGAACATAATAAAGAATGGGTGACATAAGCAAGTCAAAAGGGGAGTTTATATGTTGTGTACAGAAAAGCTACCCTGCAACAGATCACAGAGAATGAAGAAAACCTTTACGATATTGTCAGTCCCAATGAAAACACCTCGTAACGGGAAATGCAGAAGCCGTGTTAAGCATATAATCCAGTTGGAGATTATAGGCGCTCGTCCGTGTTATGCACACTCAGGACAACTGGGAGGAAATTCAAACAAGACAAAAATATAACGATGTTGCAGCAGGTGAGGGCGGGGACCAGGGGCAGATATCCAGGATGAGGAAGTTTTGTGTGTTTTTTTAAATATATTTTAGCCCTGACCGGTTTGGCTCCACGGATAGAGCGTCGGCCTGCGAACTCAAGGGCCCCAGGTTCGATTCCGGTCAAGGGCATGGACCTTGGTTGTGGGCACATCCCCAGTGGGAGGTGTGCAGGAGGCAGCTGATCGATGTTACTCTCTCATCGATGTTTCTAACTCTCTATCCCTCTCCCTTCCTCTCTGTAAAAAATCAATAAAATATATTAAAATATATATTTTATTTTTTTAATTTTTAAGCTAATTTATTGCTGATTATAAGTACAAATTGTCCCAGATGTTTTATATTTATATATATGTGTGTGTGTGTGTGTGTGTATGTATGTGTGTGTGTGTGTGTGTGTGTATATATATATATATATATTATTGATTTTCACAGAGAGGAAGGGAGAGGGACAGAGAATTAGAAACACTGATGAGAGAGAAACATCGATCAGCTGCCTCCTGCACACCCCCTACTGGGGATGTGCCCGCAACCAAGGTACATGCCCTTGACCGGAATCGAACCTGGGACCCTTCAGTCTGCAGGCCGACGCTCTATCCACTGAGCCAAGCCAGTCAGAGCATGAGGAGGTATTTTTACGATGGACCTTAAAAATGGGTTGAGCCCTAGCTCAACTCACTGGATAGAGTGTCAGCCTGCGGACTGAAGGGTCCTCCTGGGTTCAGTTCCCGTCAAGGGCATGTACCTGGATTTCAAGCTTGATCCCCAGTAGGGGGCATGCAGGAGGCAGCTGATCAGTGATTCTCTCTCATTGTTAATGTTTCTCTCTCTCTCCCTCTTCCTTCCACTCTGAAGTCAATAAATATATATAATTTTTTTTTAAAAAAGGGTTGAGAGTCTGTCCCCTCAACAAAGGGTGGGCAACTGCATTCCAGATCCTAAAATTCTAGAAGAAAATGAAAAGTACTTCACTTCCAATTCTCATTCAGTGTTTGGTTCAAGGAACAAGCATTTAGATACAACGAAGCATATTTGATCTTCTTCCCCATAAGTCATTCCATTTCTTTCATGTTCGGCCAAAGCCTGTGAAGCAGTGTAACCACTTGGTTTTGCCAAGCGAGTTAGAAAGATGTAGTCATTTGGAAAATGCTAGAAGGACAGACTGAGACCGGTTTTCTTCCAGTCTTGGGAGAGGTGCCGGGTTTCATCAGGTCGCTAATGACACAGAAAGAACCTGCCGGCCACGTTCCCAGCACCCTCAGCTCTCTGCACCCAACCCTCCCTGCACCCAGTGAGTTGCCTGAGTAGGTATTATTGTCACCCACCCACCCACCCTCCAACTAAGTATTATTTCTGTCAACTTACCAATCTTTCCTCTTACAGTTTAATAGTAAAAAGGACACAAATAACAAAATTGGAAGACTTCGATTCCGGTGTTGACATTGTTCCTTCATGCGCCTCATAGCTACCCGTCGGACAGTGTGGGAGCCCCTTACATGTCCAGCGTGGTTCAGGGTTCCTGTTCAGGGTTTGAATTCTGAAGGAGGCCGCACGAAAATGAAGAGAGAGAGACTAGAAGAGGATCAATTTGGAAACTGGGGGACCAGACCTGGAGCCTTCCTCTAGTGGGTTAGACTGCCCACTGGTGCCTGGGTCTCACCAGCCTTTTATTGAGTCTCTGAGAAAACAACCATATCCTTAGGCAGGCAATTCAGACAATAAACAGGCAGCCAGAATTTACATGTAAGTAACAGATAGGGGTTTGCTTTAGCTAACAGTGTTTCAACTTAATGGGTGCATAGCTCTGACCTTTCAGAGCAACCAAGGTTGGTGAAAACAATTCGTTTCCAGCAGGACAGTCAGACAGGTGCATAGGCTTTTATAGAGAGAGATGATGAAGATTCTTTACAACATGTGCATGGCAGGCCACGCGTTATATTGCTGCTCAGTGTGCTTAATGAATAGTCACTCGGTGGGAGAAAACGAAGATGGAACTAAGATGTGAAATGGCTAGACAAAGTCACAGGCCCAGGAACCCCACCAGTGTACAAATCCATGCACTGGGGCTCTCGTTTAAAGTACCATATTTTCTGGCGTATAAGACGACTTTTTAACCCAGGGAAATCTTCTCAAAAGTCGGGTGTCGTCTTATACGCCGGGTGTCATCTTATAGGGCGGGTGCTGAAACTTCTGAGCCAGACTGGAAAATCTGCGGTCGCCGCATATGGTGGGGGGAGCTCAAAAACGGCCCCACTCCATTCATTTCAATGGAGCCGGATGGAGACCGCAAGTGTCTCCGGTCGGCTCCTTTTTGTGCCGCATATGGTCTCCGTCCAGACTTTTTAACCCAGGAAAATCTTCTCAGAAGTTGGGGGTCGTCTTATACGCCCAGTCGTCTTATACGCCAGGAAATACAGTATAAAAATCAAACGTTCCACAAATAGCACGTTTCACTTAGAACTACCTTACCGTATGCAAGAGTGGCACTTCTGATGATCCTTCGAATGCATTCTCTCCAGCCTGGAAAAGCTCCACATGTGTTGTAGGATCATTCACCAACATAATGGTGCTTTATTGAAACTCATGTTTCTATGACTTTGGCTTCTTTTTTTCTTTTTCTTTCTTTTTTTTTATTATTACATAAAGTTTTACAAAGATTGGTACATATATCTCTTTTTCCCCCTGCCCTTCCCCCAGCCTCCCCTACCCCCCAGTGTTTTGTGTCCATTAGTTATGCTTAAATGCATGCAGACTTTGGCTTCTTAAATGCATGTACGTTCCAGGGTAGAAAGAGAGCAGCGATCACTCAGGAGGGTAGAAAAGATTCAAAGGGGAAGAAACGTCAAGCTGGGCTTGTCGGATTGTCACCGCCGTGTTAATCTGTTTTGATTAAAGCGTGGCAGCTCCTGTCCGTGCATATATTGTTCCGAGATTAACACATGGGTCCGTGGAGACCTGAGACCTTACTCAGTATTCCCTGCGTTCTCTCTCTTATTTCTTCTGTGTAATGTGAGAAATATTGCCGGGTTGTAATGTCAATGCCACCTAATTCTACTTGCATTAGAAAGAGGTAATCGCTTCGATTTTTTTAGCGCCCCAGAGCCTTGATCACTCGGGTTTTTGCCAGAAATACTCCATATGTAAGCAGTGCCCTTCAGTGAACGTGGAACGGTGCCTAGGTAACGTCTATCGACACTTACCACGAGGGTGCAATAAAGTGTTTTCTCAAGGGTAATTGAATAATAGCTTTTTAAAAAGAATTTTAATGTCTTGTCACTATTTCCTTGGAAATGTCAATCATTTATATTACCTTGATCAGCGATGATATAAACAGAATTAGTTTGTTGGGGTTTTTTTTACTTATTTGGACTTTATATTCTCAACTCTGTGTTTTAAGTGCATGATGGGAAGATAAGGGCGGGCACACCCAACAGTTGGGCGAGCATTTGTCCATCTCCCGGGCCACTGTTACCGAACCACATTCTGCAGCTTCTGACTGCTGGCCCAGGCCGGATGGGCATGTGTGTGTGCCGATACACACCCTCTACCTCACACGCCGATAACGTGTAGGATGGATTAAATAGCACCCCTGCCCTTTGGTGTAAGTCGTTGTGTTACAGAAAAACCGGAGAAGAACCAAGCAACGCTTAGAGAGATGGAGTTACATTTATTACGCGCGGACCCAGAGGAAAATGTTTCTCAAATTCTGGGTGAAATTACACAGCAAGTTTCCTGTATTTATATGATTTTACCTTCTTTGTCTCCCAAATATGGTTTTTTCCGGTTCTCTTTGCAAATTCTTAAAGGGCCCTATGTGCTAGGGCTTTGTGACCTCAACCAAAGGCTTGGCCTGAGGCCAGCACTGATAACTTCGTCTGGAGAAGGTTTGATGGCCTCTCTGAAATGGGAGTCCTTATTATTTAAGGCAGCAAGCATTTACAGAAGCCAGAAGTAGCAGGGTTAAAATTTCAAAGTTTTTATATAAGATGGATGCATCAGTTGGAGACGTTTCTAGACTAAACTGGGAATTGCTAGGGTCGGTGTGACTGACCCCGAGCTAATACAGCCCTGAGAGGCCTCCTCTTCTCTCCACTCATTTAGCCCCTGCTGATTCTGGGATGTGCGGGTATGGCCCCAGGTGCAGACTCCCACACCTGTGGTCCCAGGGTGCAGACTCCCACACCTGTGGCCCCAGGGTGCAGACTCCCACACCTGTGGTCCCAGGGTGCAGACTCCCACACCTGTGGCCCCAGGGTGCAGACTCCCACACCTGTGGTCCCAGGGTGCAGACTCCCACACCTGTGGCCCCAGGGTGCAGACTCCCACACCTGTGGCCCCAGGGTGCAAACTTCCACACCTGTGGCCCCAGGGTGCTGGCTTGCCATACCAATCCAAGTAAGTACCCCAGTCTTTCCAGAAATCCGGGGTGCTTCTTGCCTTTGTGGACCCTGGATGATGCTGACCCGAAGAAAATGTTAACATAGGAGGGTACATGCCGGTCCTTAGAAACCTCCCAGATTTACAGAAATACTAGAGGCCTGATGCATGAAAATCCATGCAAGAGTAGGCCTTCCTTCCCCCAGCTGCTGGCACTGGCTTCCCTCCAGGACCCGGGACCCAGGGTGGCTTCCCCCCCCTCCCCTACAGCCCACCCTCGCTGGCTTCGTCAGGAAGGACATCGGAATGACGCTCGGAAGACGTCCGTCTAATTAGCATATTACCCTTTTATTAGTATAGATATCCCAAGCTTTTAATGGCGTGTATGTAGCCCACAGGTCTCTCTTTATCAGGCCATTGGCTGAGAAGACACATGGCAGAGTGCACACACTGCTCCATGGGGCTGGTGCTGGGCAGAGCCGTCAGCGTTGTAGCCTCTTCCGATTGAGCTGGTTTAAGATCTCACGACGTAGGTAGTCGAGGCCAAGAAGCAAACGAAGAATCTGAAGGACCGGGTTAGAGTCCCGGCCTGGCCCCGCGTTGAACTGAATGTGCTTTGGAAAGCAGCCTCACTAGACTCTCACTCCCTCCCCTGTGAAATGCGTGCCCGTGGGGCCCTGGCGAGGATTAATGAGGTCCCGCATGCAGCGTGCCTGGTGCGAGGGACACGCGGGATAAATGCTAATGTCAGACTAGTTTAAGGGGATGACTCACCGCTCTGGCATTTGCTTCCCCATGGGTGCAGAGCTCACAGTTCCTCCGTCTTCCTCCCCCGGACCCCTTTGAAGTTCTGTTGGTTCTATTTCAACTTCTCCCGAAATCAACTTGGCTAGAAATCCCCGTGGCTGGCTCTCCCTTCCCGACCCGACGCATGGAACCTGTTCATCAGACCTGATGCGTTTCTCCTCCAGGTCAGCGGTCGCCAACTGGCGGTCCACGGCCCCCTGGTGGTCCATGAGGGCCGAAAGGCTGGTGGCCGCTGCTCTCGGTGGTCCATGATCTGCTCTGCATCCTTACGCCAGAACCTGATTCCAGACTCTCATCACCTCTGCACCCCGGGCCAGCACGTGCCTGCCCCGCACCGGTGACCTCGCCTCCTCCTCACCCGCTGCCTCCCGCGGTGTCTCCTGCACAGACCCCTCGGCTGGGTCCGAGGCAATAATTCTGCGTGTGGCGGGTGTAAACTCCTGGGGAACCCCTGTGTTAGCTTCCCTCTGTGAAAACAGATATGACAGTAAGTGGGGACCAACCAACTCGGAGCCATGAGGCGGCGCCTGGCGACCCTGGTGTGTGAGAAAGTAGGAATCGCGTCTTCGTTACTACCTGAAGGTCGGCCTCTGGCCCGACGGAGAGCAGAGCCTCCTCGATGTGTTTGTCTGAGTGCATGGGGTGCAGGGGAGCATTGCAGATGTTCCAGAAGCTACCAGGACACCTTGTAGAGCCACCAGCCGGGGCCTGGGGCTGCCCTCGCTCCCTCCGTCCCGTTACACATGAGTTAGACGTGAAGCCACAGGGAGCCATCTGTGTGGTGGGGTCTCTCCGCGCCACCTTCGTAAAGCCACGGTGACGATCGAGGGGTGGAATCCTGCACCCCGGGGACCTGACCCGCGGCAGGCCTGGTGAACGTGGACACCGTCGCATGTCAACGCGACTCCTGGCGAAGGGGGAAGCCCGTTCCGAAGGTCCCTCTCCCTGAAGGCCTTCATCTTCTGTTTGCATAGAGTTGTGATTCCGACCGGCTGCCCTCTCCCTCCCTGCCCCCCCCTGCCCCGCCCCGCACCCAAAAGAACGGAGATTAAAATGTCCTCTGGTTTCAAGACGTCAGGTTCGTACTCTCTCGGCCCATTGAACCCATGACAGTGAGGCGCTCCCTGTGACCTTTTTTGGTCTCGCCCATTGTTTTAAAGTCTCCGTTTGATTTTAAAAAGGCTTTTGTGTGGCTTTTCCCTGATGCTCATTACAGGGTGAGAACTCGGGCTATAAAAAGGATTTGGCTGCATCGTGCCTTTGCCACGAACGTAATTTCATGGGGCGCGCTGCCCCCACGGAGCAGCCAGGGTCAGCGTGACTTTTGTAAGAGTCCGTGAGAGAAGCATCAGAGAAGGGGAGGAAAACCCGCTCACACACACACACACACACATGCACATGCATATACATACATGCACATACATGCACACGCGTGCGCACGCACACGCACCCACCCACAACAAATGCTGCACTCTCCTCGGGCCCATGTGAGTCTCACCTGGGCTATGGGCACGGGGCACGGCTACCCCCGGGACAGAGCCCTCCCCAGGCTCCTCCTGCAGGCGGGGCAGCACCCACATGCACTCGGTCTGACCTGCACAATTCAATCACCCCAGGGCCAGGGCACCTGACACACACAACTCCGATATATTGCACCCCAGTCAGGGGGCAGACTCGGCAGTCACGAGAGCCCCTAAGCCAGTGGTTCTCAACCTTCCTGATGCCTCGACCCTTTAATGCAGTTCCTCATGTTGTGGTGACCCCCGACTATGACATTATTTTCGTTGTTCCTTCATAACTGTCATGTTGCCACTGTGATGAATCATCATGTAAATGTCTGATATGCAGGATGGTCTCAGGTGACGCCTGTGAAAGGGTCGTTCGACGCCAAGGGTTGAGAACCACTGCCCTCAGCAAAGCCTGCTCCACTGAGTCACAGCCGGTCCCCAGCCAACCAGCAGGAGGGCACACAGCCCACACAGGGACACGCAGCCCGAGGGCTCAGCTCCATGACCCGAGGAGACTGTGGCACCGGACCCCCCCCTGGGCCCCACGACTCCACAGGCCACTCCACCAAGACTGGGAGACAGAGCCGCGCGGCCCAACAGGCAGACGCAAATGCGGGAAGGAAGCTGAAACGAGGAGGCAGCAAGATGTATCCCCAAAGAGAGAACAACAGCAAAAGCCGGAAAAAGAACAACAAAACGCAGACAAGTCCACCAGATGCGGAGTTCAGCTGGTTACGAGG
This sequence comes from Murina feae, assembly GCA_004026665.1. Classification (NCBI taxonomy): domain Eukaryota; kingdom Metazoa; phylum Chordata; class Mammalia; order Chiroptera; family Vespertilionidae; genus Murina; species Murina feae. The sequence continues at coordinate 20,090 of PVJC01013977.1, read as the reverse complement.
ATGCACGATGCTGTCAGCGAGAACCTCAACAGGGAGACAGGAACCATAACAACGGAGGTCGGAGATCCGAAACCAGAACCAGTCAGAAACGAAGAAGACAGGGGAGCGAATGGCTCGAGGACACGTCTTTAGTGTGTTCTGTGTGCACGGTGTGCGGCACACGCAAGTGTCAGCTTCAGGCTGAGGCCAGGCGCTGGTCTTGACTCAGGGGAGAGCACGCGTTCCAGCCGCCAGCTGGACGGCCGTTTGTACTTGACAAACGACGCATAGACGGACGCTGGTGGTGCCCGTGGGTGTGTTGCAGGCATTGTCTCCAAAAAAGAGGAATCCAAGGAGCTGTCACGTCAAGGAAAACAGCTGACGGCGCTTGTTGCCCGGGGCAAAACGCAACCTTTCCAGCAAAAATTAAATTTCAGAGCAAGAACATCTCCTGTGAGCGTGACAGCTTCATGGTGGTGAAGGAGTTCTCTGATGAGACAGGTGGTGGTATTAATTGATGTGGCTTTTGTGTGTTATGCAACGGAAGGTGCTGAAATTGGGAAGATCTGCATACTTCTGTGAACCAACGCTTAAAAAAAAAACAAAAAACAAAAAAAAACGCAGGATGCTGCCAGTTCTCCACAGGAAAAGGAGGCACTCAAAATGCCGTGGGTTTTAATATAACACAGTGTGAGAACCTCATCGGTGGGTGAAAGTCCGCGTCGCAACTCACTGGATGTCCCATGTAAGAAGCCACCCCTGTCGCCTTAGCAGTGGCATTCTCTGTCACAGCTGGTTTTGCAGGCTCTTCGTGTATTGAGCTGGCTGCATCCTCGCTGTGTGAGTGAGAATAAAAAGGGAGTGAGGGAAGCTGGAATCCAGTGAATGTACCTGAATAAGGAAACGGTGAGCATTTTCTAGTACAAATCTCTTCTTAAGAAAAAGGAAAGTAAAAATTACGAACAACAAATACACATCTATCAACGAGTGAATCTAAGAATCAAGTGAATAAAAAATCTGATGAACAGAATAAACTGGTGAATAGAATAGAATCAGAGGCATAGAAAGGGAGTGGACTGACAATTTTCAGGGGTTAAGAGTGTTGGGGGTGCGTGAAGAGACTGGACAATAATTGTACACCTATGGATGAGGACGGGGGGGGGCACGGTCAGAGGTTGGGGTGGGAACTGGGAGGAGGGGAGCTATCGGGGAAAAAAGAGGAACAACTGTAATAATCTGAATAATAAAGATTTTTAAAAAAAAGAAAAAATCTCTTCTTAAATATAGGGTGGCATTTAGGTCATTTCAGACATTTTCATGTTGGTTTACATTCAAATGCCTTTTTTTTTTTTTTTTTTTGGTCAACTATTTGGATCTATAAATAGTCATTAGATTGTTCCCTCAAGAACGCTTAAAAATCTCACCCAAGCTGGTTTGGCTCAGTGGATAGAGCGCTGGCCTACGGACCAAAGGGTCCCAGGTTCGATTCCGGTCAAGGGCACAGGCCCGGGTTATGGGCTCGATCCCCAGTGGAGGATGTGCAGGAGGCAGCCGATCCATGATTCTCTCTCATCATGGATGTTTCTATCTCCCTCTCCCTGCCTCTCTGAAATCAACTAAAAAACAAACAAACAAAAAAACACTTAAAAATCTTTATTGCTGATGATGATTGGAAAGATTTGATGATCCAAAACTGGAAAAAAAAAATAACCAGTGATTACCTGTCTGTACCTGTGTTCTACACTTTACAACATAGATTAAACTACTGTGTGAGGACTGTGGTTTGAGGATATGAAGAGTAAATATGCATTATTGGCAGTCTTGACGCTTCGATTCTATCTCAGAAGAACCTGGGTCTAGATAATACTCAGTATTGCGGCCACGGGGCAAGGCTGTGTTGTGTGGGCAGGGGACTGGCTTCCATCGATTCACCCTTGGTGGTCCCCTGAGCACACACATGTGAAATTCAGTGACTCACGGGAAGTTGTTTAGCACATATTATACACGGGTAACCTTGCTTTACGTCTCATTTTGTTGGATTTGTTGGGCTAGCTTCATCCAAAAGCAGGAACAGTGCTCACATTCTTCGAAGGGACGTCCCCCTTCCAGCCAGCTCCATGGGCTAGATTGTACCCAGGACGTATTTTATATCAGCTTATCCTTTAATTGTCTGTTTTCCTGGTCATTGACTCAAGATGGCCACATTCTGTCCCACTTACTCTCCGCCTTTTCGAGTGACCTCTCCATGACCTCTAGACCCAGCCCCTAGCACCGCCTCACACCAGCCTTGGGCCACAGTGCAGACTGGGTCCCGCTCAGCATCTGGACAGCTCCCCAAAGAGGGCCCAGGAGGGTAAGAAGGAGGCGGTGTGGGGGGAGGGCATGGTCGCCAGTGTTTCTCCAGCTGTCGCAAAAGTTTATGAAAGAAAAGGAGAGAATTTAAAAACGGTTCCATTAACAGTGGGCACGTGGCTATTGGTAGATACCTCACCTGTGACAAGCTTGCAAGAGATCATTCATTCTGTTTTATTTTTCTCTCTGATCAGTAGCGGTGGAATTTAGTCCTTTTTAAGGTAGTTACGGACGAGCAGTCAGCTCCTGTTTGGCTACCAGCCTCTGTGGATGCACACCCAGTTCCTGCGGTTGAATCACAGAGCACACTCATTCATAGTCTAACGAAAAGATGACGTGAACTCCAAGGGTGAGGATTACATGGGAAGGTGGGTTGAGTCGAGAGTTCTCAGCGCTGTGTCTGTTCAGGCTTCACTGCTCCCTTCGACGGGGAAGGCAGAGGACAGGAACTCACGGAAGCATCTGTCAGTTGTTGCTATGGACCCACAGACAGCATTTCATTTAATTCTGTCGCACATGAAGCATTTTCTCTCTTACCCCTCCTGGGGCAAGATGTCCAGCTGTAGCGAACGTGATTCTGGATGTCATGGATCCAGATTTTAGGTTTATTTAAGCCGTTTTCAAACGACAGGAATGATTTGTGCCTGCGGACTCTGCACTTCCTACGTGCATGAGAGGTGCTGGTGGACTCTGGGGTCCTTTCCCTGTAACTGCACTGTGACCTCCATCCCTGGGTCCACCCTACGTAGGAGCAGTGAGCACCCAGACTTTCAGACTTTGGTCTCTAAAACTCATTTGCTGTTTGAAGGCAAGGGTTTCTCTAGGAGACATGGCTCCAGGCCGGGGGCAGGAAAACGTTCTGGCTGATCCTGGAATGTCTTGTGGCACCAACAACGAGGAAGCCAAAGATTCTGAGCCGACCAGGTGGGCTTTAACCCACCAGGGGAACGGGGCTGCCATTCTGTGGGTTGGTAATTATACCCGAAAACTGGTCAGTAAAGGGAAAGACTCAAGCTTGGTTCTTCTGCTTTTCCTTTGCACCCTATTTCTCCAGCCACGCCAAATCATGGTTGAGGGAAATGTTATCTTTTTAGGGAAAAAAAAAAATTCCAGTTAATAGCTGAGGAAGAAATGGTGAACTTAGAAGAGAACAGCTTTTTTAAAACCCTCGCATGCAATTGAGAATGTGGACAGGGATCCTCCGTTGCTGTCAGAATCATCAGCGGGAAGGATAAAAAACAGACCAGGACCGTCAGCGCAGGGGAGAAGCAGGACTCGGAGGTCAAGAGGACAAAGGCCACACGGAGGCAAGCGGGGGGGACCTTGTTTGGATCCTGATTTGAAGAAATCGGACCGAGATATCACCAGAGCATGCTCCCAGCGAGCCTTAAAGGAATCGGGGACAGTTTGTAAGCGTGGCGTTGGAAGGGCGCGTAGTTATGTAGGATGGGCAGGCGGGCATTTGGGTGAAATATAATTGCCAGGTGTGGGTGGTGTCTGAACCCGGCGGATGGGGTTCATCACCTTGTGTCTACATCTCTGCATGTTGCAAATGTTCCATTACCTAAAATAAAAATCGATTTTTTTATCATTATTATTCCATAGAGTGCCCTCTTTCAAAATACAGGGCATTCGTATTTGGTTCGAAAGGATAATTACGTTAGAATGGGGAAAGGATGATCGTGTTTTTAAATCACCTGTTTTTGTCGGGGAGAAAGACAGGGTACGCGCTGAGGAAAAGCAGCATAGCACCGTATCACAAAACCGACGCAACATGAGTTTGTCAACCCCACTGTCACTGGCTGGGATCCCTGTGACTGGTCTCCAAGGGCCCTGCCGGGGAAGGAAACGCCAGGCCGTTCCCACCCTCACATTCTGGGGGGGCGGGGGGCTGTTTGCTGAGCCCCCCAGTGCAGTTCAAGGACGTTGCCTGTGTCTGCCTCCTGTCCTGCCCCGTAACCCTGCTCAGCACTGGGTCTGCTGCCACGGACAAGTGTTACCTGGAGACAATGTCCCCCTGCCTTCACTACCCTTCGACAGATGAGCCTATTGAACAATCATGGAAAGGTTTTCAATATTTTAGTCCACACGAGTCCCCGTCACACGCTTCTTTCCCGGGCACGGATTCATTCCTTTGGAATCAAATCAAACGCGAATAAAACCAGCACATAATCAGCGAGGCCGTATCCTGGCTAGAGGTAGGGAAGTGGCTGTCGCGTTGCTCTCTCTGACGGCGTGATTTGATCAGCACCTCTCGAGGGCTGAATTTGTCTCGACTGCTTCTCTCTGCCTTTGTCCTTGAGCATTTGCCACCCAGGGAAAACCGCCTCCCTGAGAAGGAGGCTGAGGAGTCGGCGTTATTCTATCATTCGCGCAGCCAGACGGCACCAGAGAAGCAGTGACACTGAAATCGTGTCGCACCTGAGACCACACAGACGTGTGGGTGGGCCCGGACCCCTGCTGGTCACGCCTTCCGCCATCAGAACACGCTCCGAACAAATACATCGGTGACAACCTGGTCCCACCCTCGCTGCCTCCCGCCGTGAGGTCTGAGCCAGAGGGCGAGGGCAGCTAAGCCATGGGGACGTCATGAGATTCTCAATCAAAATGACAGCAGCTCCCTGCGCCCCACTCTGCCCAGTGTCAGACGTGCCTCTCCTGTTCTTAACGCATCCACGCCCTTCATCTTTCTAGAAGTTGTTTATTGAGGTACGTACACGTGTTTTCCGAGGAACTGGTGGCTTACGGGAAGTCACCTGGCCCACATCGTCAGGCTAGACTGTGCTAGAACCAGGATTTGCACTCTGCAGTCTGCACTGAACTCTGTGCCATTCCCCACCCCCTTTTTCTTTTTTCTTTTTGATGCCCTGATCAGGAATCAAATCAGAGAGTTCTGGTGCATAGGATGATGCTCAACTCACTGAGCCACACCGGCCAGGGCAAAGCCTGGCCTTTTCGTCTCTATTCAATGAATCTCCTTGAGGATGAATAGGTTATTAGCATCAGCTAAAAAAAACAAAGTGTAGCTAAAAGCATAACCGGTCACCGATAATATATAACAAGACGGATAATAACAGTGTTAGAGTTTGTTAATTCCATCTCCACGTTAACCCTGTCCTAGCCACAGCACCCCGCCCCCCTTGGTTGTGTATGCCGGTTGCATCGGTGTGTCCACAGGTCACGCGGTGGGAATAAAGGATTTCTTCGGAGATGTCTTATCAGATGTTGAACCTCGTGGCTGTCAGATGGCTACAGATTTTGCTTTATCTTACGGATTAGAAACGACATCTTCGTTTTCGTTTCTGAAATCTTTCCAGGATGAATTGCTGATCTTAGTTCCATAGCAGACGATGCCAATGAAGTTGATATTGGCAGCACTGAGTTGTTGACGTTTTGTTTCCTCCAAACATAATAAAGTGGCGTGAAGTAACTTGTGAAATCGCCTGGAAAAATGGCTGCGGCTTAAACTGTTCCGTTGGGTGATCCCAGAAACCAGTGCTCTGCTTTTAACTGAGGTTCCCTGAAAGTCCATCCACTCTCGCCGGAAATGTGCGAATACACTTACATAACATTTATATTTGTATAGATCTGCTACTGCAGAGTGTTTTTAAATAGCTCATTATTGTTGGTTCTTTTCAGGGATATTTTCACCCTAAAGCTAACTTCTAGGCAATCCTATATTTAAAAAAAGGCTAATATGCTAATTGTCCCTTCGGGCGTTCGACCAAGCTGGAGTCCAACCGCTCACTATGACATGCGCTGACCACCAGAGGGCGGCGCGGAACGAAGGAAGGCCCCGGCCGGCGGCCAGCAGCCTGGGGAAGGAAGCCCCAATCGGTCCTGACCTCCGTCAGGCCTAGGGGACCCTACCCGTGCATGAATTTCTACCGGCCTCTAGTTAAGTATATATTTGACTTCATATCTACGTTTTCCATGTTCATGCCACTTCCACGAAATCGCTCTGAAGGACACGTATTGAAAATGTGCTCCTGAATCTACTCGCGATCGCTTGTCACCGCGCATATTTCGGTGAGTATGTTACTTAGCGGAATTTTTAGCCACATCTTCATGACCAAATGCCTGTTACACTTCGCTGTCCTTTGTCACCGCGGTAAATGGGTCCACCCACTGTGTGATGATCTCTTTGCACAGCAGGAGTTTTCCACAGACATTCTGGGCAAGTCGTGGAACTTAAATCCAACCACGAACCCCAACGGGAGTGGTGGAAAGTGTGGCAGCGTGAGTGTGGGGATCGTCGCCACAGATCGTGTGAAGAAAGGACAAACGCGAACTGGCCTCAGGGGCAGGTGTGTTCCCACGTTCCAAGTGCCATCAACCCAAGTCCCCCACGCACAGCTCAGGGCCGGAGCTCTGCCCGACAGCAGTGCCCTCGCTCGGGTCTCCTCTGCTCTGCACCCTGAAGACATGAGCGATCTCCTCTCGCGTGGGGTGTCCCGGCTTCTGCAGCTGAGCCCTGGCAGCGCGGGCGACCTGGGCGGTGTTTCCAGGCAGAGCTAGCTGTGTGCCCAACACGATGCTGCTCCCTGCTGCTGGGGTTTGTGTGACGTGATAACTCACTGAGAAAACCCCGAAATACCCCAACGAGGAGAGGGTCCTGGGGGGTCGATGACAGATGCCTGTCTGGGTGTCTCTGAGTCACAGCTATGAGAGCCACCAAGGGCGGTGAACAGGCCTCACAGAACATGCGCGAACGTCATCTCGCTTTCTTGTGGTCAAACCGATAAAGCAATTACTCGTAGAGGTAGTAGCTTCTCTGGTGTGCCTGTCGCAAGAATCAAGAGGAACACTTTATTTTTTTTTAAATATATTTTGTGTTGATTTCAGAGAGGAAGGGAGAGGGGGAGAGAGAGATAAGAAATATCAAGGATGAGAATCATCACTGATAGGCTGCCTCCTGCACACCCCAACCCAGGCTTGTGCCCTGGCCAGGAATCGAACCTGGGACCCTTCAGCCCATCCACACGCACAGCACAGGTCGGAAGACCAGCTCCGTGAGGCTGAGCTGGGATCCTAGGGCAGCCCCGGCCAGAGGCCAGTGAGGAGGAAAAACTTCCCATCCCGGGATTGCAGGCTGCTCCCCGGGGGGCTGCAAAGGGAGGAAACGGAAGGAAGGTTTTGACAGTCCAGCTGCTTGCCGGGGAAATGTCTGCTTTAATGATCAGGTTATTAAGGCCCTGGGAGAGTTCAGTCCCCAGCCTCGCCCTGGCTTCTCAGGATTAAAGGCTGGATTAGGGGACTTTTCTGTTCCAGGGAAGTTTACAGGAAGTTCCTCTTTCACCGAAGTGGAACTCTCTTGAATGTTAATGAGACGTCTCCTGTCTTTGTTCTCTTAAAACAGAGTTCAAAGCATGTCCTTCTCGATGCTTCCATAGCAGGTTCAATGAATGTTTCAGGGGACTCTAGCCTCCTTTTTTTTTTAATTTTTTTTCTTTATTGATTAAGGAGTTACATATGTGTCCTTATCCCCTCATTATCCCCCAACCCCCACTCACATGCCATCACCCCCCCTGGAGTCTGTGTCCATTGATTAGGCTTATATGTATGCATACAAGTCCTTTGGTTGATCTCTAGCCTATTTTTTTTTCCTTTATTGATTAAGGTATTACATACATGTCTTTATTCCCCCAATGTCCCCCAGTACTCCCAGTCCTGTCCTCACCCTCACCCCCTGTTGTCTGCGTCCATCTCTCATGCTTATATGCATGCATACAAGTCCTTGGGTTGATCTCCCCACTCCCCACTCCCACTCTTCCCTACCTTCCCTCAGGTTTGAGCATCTGATTGCTGCTTCTCTGTCTCTGGGTCTGTTTTTGTTCAACGGTTTATGCTGTTCATTATATTTCACAAATGAGCGCCTCCTGTTTTTTAAAGGGAATCTGCTCTGACCCCCGGGTTCACCACCTCAGGCTGTGTGGCGGCCTCCAGGCTGTGAGTCATAAAAGCTCATCCTCGCTCATCGCAAGTGACTTCTCCGTGCGCCTCAAATGTGTATGACAATTTCCTTTTCTTTTTTCTTTATTTTCTTTTTCTTTTTCTTTTTTCTTGCTTTCCAGGCCCAAACCAGAAAGCTTTCAGGCGCTCCTGGAAGTCGGTTTATTCTCTATTCACAGACGGTTCTAAGAAGCTTGGTGATCTGGGTCTCTAGCTTGCACCTGATCGAAAAATGAGTAGCCTGCCCGGCCGGTGTGGCTCCGTGGTTGAGCGTCGACCCATGAACCAGGAGGTCAGGGCTCGATTCCCAGTCAAGGGCACAGGCCTGGGTTTCAGGCTCGATCTCCAGTGGGGGGCGTGCAGGAGGCAGCTGGTCCATGATGCTCTCTCATCATTGATGTTTCTCTCTCTCTCTCTCTCCCTCTCTCTAAAATCAATAAAAATATTTAAAAAAAAAAAAAAAGAAGGAAAAATGAGCAGCCAGCACTGTGTCTAGTTGAGGTGGAGGATTGGAGCAGGAGCCTGCTAGCGAGGAGGAGGTGATGGGGAGGAGGTCCCAGAATTTGATTTGAAAACCATAAAGGAACTCCCAACCGAGGGACTGTTCGGAGGCGGTGACGTCCAGAGGTACCATCAGCAAGGGCTGCTGGCTCCCGGCCAGTGGGAGGAGTTGGTGGCACATTTTTGTTTTGTTTTTTTAAATATATTTTATTGATCTTTTTACAGAGAGAAAGGGAGAGGGATAGAGAGTCAGAAACATCGATGAGAGGGAAACATCGATCTGCTGCCTCCTCCACACCACCTACTGGGGATGTGCCCGCCACCAAGGTCCATGCCCTTGACCGGAATCGAACCTGGGACCCTTCAGGCCACAGGCCGACGCTCTACCCACGGAGCCACACCGGTTAGGGCGAGGTGGCATGTTGTAGAAGGCTCCTCTCATATTTATAGTTAAAGTTGTGTTGGCTGTAAGACGAAGCTGTCGTTGTCTGGGGAAAACCCCCTTTAGCTGGAAGGTCTCTTTGCCGTTAAAGGGCTCAGCCGCTGGCGCCTCCCTCTCCTGTTCTGGCCTGAGTGGTTTGCATTGCGTTTCCGCCCTTTCACTGCGTGTTTCGGACGGCTGGCGTTGCGGTGTGTGAGGACATTCTGAGATGCGGGTTACCGTGTGCGTTTTTAGGAGTTCAACGCATGACCTGCGCCAGAGCAACGAGAGAGGAGCCAGAGCGAGAGAATTCCTGCGTCCGGGGGTTTTTAACTCCAAGATTTCAGGCGCCTGCCCTGGCCCCAGCCCTTCTGGATGAGGGTCTCTGCTCCCAGGAAGGACTGGCAGCGGCACCTTCGCCGGGTCACCCCGACTTTCCTGCGCAGCTTCCACCTCCCCTCTGTCCAGTCCCTTCCGCAGCGATGGGCAGGGAGGGGCGGGAGGCTCCCTGGGGAGCGAGCTTTGCAGCTTCCTGGCGAAGCTGCCCAGATGGCCATGGGAGTATGTCTGGCCTTCCTCTGCCTCCTTTCCTATTAATACTAATAACTAGCTAATTGCAATGTTATCAGTTGCAAGGCCCGTGGGGGGCCTTTGAGTTTAGGAGAAAGTAAAAAATCATGCCCTAAAGGGGCGCGGGCGAGGACCCCGAGAATTCCCGAGCTGGCTCCCTTCATCTTGAGGGTTTTTTTTTTTCTTTAATATATTTTATTGATTTTTTTACAGAGAGGAAGGGAGAGGGCTAGAGAGTTAGAAACATCAATGAGAGAGAAACATCCATCAGCTGCCCCCTGCACACCTCCTACTGGGGATGTGCCCACAACCAAGGTCCATGTCCTTGACCGGAATCGAACCTGGGACCCCTTCAGTCCGCAGGCCGGCACTCTATCCACTGAGCCACACCGGCCAGGGCTGTCTCGAGGGATTTTACCTCTCTGTGTGGGAGAGCCTCTTAGGGGAGGGTTTCAGCAGAATATTCACCAGCTTCCACTGTGTGCATTTGCCCCTTCAGAGTGATCATCGTAGGGCCCTCGAAGGTGGGAAGTTGGGCAAAGGACGGCCACCTTGACGCCGAGTGGGGAGCATCCCCCCTTGCCCCTGGAGTCCCCCCTCTTCTCTCACGAGAGGGAAGGAGGAGGAGTCTGCACAGCAGCTGTGTGTGGGGTGGACACTGAGTGAGTTCCCACAGGCATGGCTTTTGTGCTAATTCCACAGAGCAGACCAGCCCAGGCGTGTGCTGGGCATGGGACTGGGCCTGGCAGAAGGTGACGTGGAACAGGGGTTTCCATGGTGTCTGGGGGGGCGGGGGAGGGAGCCCACCCTCTGGCTCCCTGTACCCCTTCTGTATGCACACGCAGTTTCCACAACAGAAGACAGGTTTGTTCTTCTCTGGCTTGGCAGGCCCTGGGCAGGCAAGAGCGTTAAGATGGTCTTATCGAGCCTGGCCAGTGTGGCTCAGTGGTTGAGCATCAACCTACGAATCAGGAGGTCACGGTTCGATTCCGGTCAAGGGCACATGCCTGTGTTGTGGGCTCAGTCCCCAGTAGGGGGCGTGCGGGAGGCAGCTGATCAATGATTCTCTCTCATCATTGATGTTTCCCTCTCTCTCTCTCTCTCTCTCTCTCTCTCTCTCTCTCTCTCTTTCTCCTCTCTCTCTCTCCCTTCCTCTCTGAAATCAATCACAGTGAGGAGAATTATACAACTCTGCGAAGTCTTCGCCACCGTTCCCACGCTCTACAGATCAGAATAGTCCAGAAAACAAATCCTAGGCCCATTTGGAATCATAGACTCAGAATAGTCTGGACATGAAAGGGCCCGAGATGTCATTGCACCCCCTCGTTTTAATGATGAGGACACGGGCCAGGCAGAGTGTTCTGGAAGGTGCTGGGCGCTGCGTGCTGCTGCCCCAGCCTCTCCAGGGAAACGCTGGCCTTTCCCCAGGGAGGTCCGCAAACCCTCCCCAGCGCCCCCAGGCCCTGCTCCTCTCCCCCCGAGGCCCTCCCCACCCTTGGGAAACACACAGGCCTTTGCTGTGGCCCCTGGACCGGCTCGCTGTCATGTCCTCGTCACCATGGCAACAGCCCTGTTCGGGGTCAGATCAGGTTAATGCTTTATTATTTTCTAGTTATGGCCATTGTGATGCTAATTGTTTGTGGCAACAGACAGTAGGAACCCAGGCAGACTTCATTTGGACAGTCTGTGACATTTGACAGAAGTAAACTGAAAAGAGTGTCAGGTCAGAAGACCAGGAGTTGAATCTTTTGATGTGCTGGCTTCAGATCGGGACTAAAAATTGACATCTTTCTTGACACAAAAGGTGGCTTTGTAGGGGAAGAGCCTTCTTTCTGACTTTTATCTATTTTTATTTGATAGAAGAATGATTGAGCCATGGTAGAAAAGTGACCAGGGGGTCGGTATACTCAGCATCATTTATATCAGTGGCTCCCAACCTTCCTGATGCCGCGACCCTATAATACAGTTCCTCCTGTTGTGACCCAACCATAACATTATTTCCGTTGCTGCTTCATCACTGTCATGTTGCGACTGTGATGAATCGTCATGTAAATATCTGATATGCAGGATGGTCTTAGGAGACCCCAGTGAAAGGGTCGTTCGACCCCCAAAGGGGTTGCGACCCACAGGTTGAGAACCACTGATTTACCACTGGGGGCGGGGCGGGGAAGGGATGAAATTGGCAATGAAATAAAGTTAATAAAAATGAATGGGTATTTTTAAACAAAAACAAATGCTAGAAATGGGAGCAATAAACAAGGAGAAGTGGTGTGTATACATACCTGAACTTCTGAGTGCTATCCTCAAAGTGGGCTTGCCGGCCCAGCCAGCACGGCTCAGTGGTTGAGCATTGACCCATGCACCGAAAGGTCACTGGTTCAATTCCCCATCATGGCACATGCCCAAGTTGAGGGTTTGGTCCCCGGTTGGGGTGTGTCCTGGAGGCGATAATCCACGTTTCTCTCTATCCCCCCCACCACTCTAACATTCTCCTCTCTCTAAAATCAATACAATAAAATAAAAACATTGAAGCCTGTGTGGGTGCCAACTACAAGTAGAGTTCATGGGGAATATATACATGAAATAATGTGGCAAAAACGCAAAGTGTGGACAGGAAGACTTTTTGCCTGCTCGTCAAAATTTATTTTTCATTTCCTTTCACCTCTTTCCCAATCGGCTTTTGTATGGTTTTCTTTCCGATGTCGTAGCTCAGGAAATGTCTGCTGCGTACAACACGAAAATAAGGCTGGTGTGATTTTTTTTTTTATATAAAATGGATATTGGTTCTACATGCCTAAGATAAACTGAGGTTGAATCGCTGAATTAAATATCAGGGTCTTCGTTTAACGGCATAAAATGGGGGCCGTCAGGAACCTAAACACCTCGGATGGGAGGCTTCAGTCCAGTCCTGGCTCCTCCATTTCTCCACCAAGGAAAAGGGGGAGATGTCGGGGGACCGTCTCCCACCACCTCAGGCTCCTGCCTATGTCTCTAAACGTACAGGTCCCTCCAATAAAAACAACTCCTCTGAAGAAGTACAGGGGCCTTTCAGGGTATGAGATCCCCCTTTTATTGCCGTCATTATTGGAACCTTCTAGAATCAAAACTATGAGCAGGTCAATTCTGGTATTTGAAATCCGTCGCTGTAATGACATGTTACATAGTATATGACGAGTGAAGTACATGTAGAAAATACGTGATCATCATAACACGGCCCTCACCAGTGTGGCTCAGTGGACGGAGCGTCGGCCTGCGGACTGAGGGGTCCTGGGTTCGAGTCCGGTTAAGGGCACGTGCCCAGGTTTTGGGCTTGATCTCCAGTGTGGGGCGTGCAGGAGGCAGCCGTTCAATGATTCTCTCTCATCATTGATGTTTCTCTCTCTCTCTCCCTCTCCCTTCCTTTCTGAAATCAATAAAAGTATATTTTTAAGTCATACTGTTACAATTTTAAGTCATAATATTTTTAAGTCATACTGTTACAATGCTAAGTGATTTGTGTAAATGTTACTGACCTCGTTTTTAGAGTGCCTGTTCGATTTTAGGGCGCGCTGGGGTAGGACTCACAAGAGCTGTGTGTGGAAAGCTGTCCCATGAGCTTGGGAAGGTCAGCTGACGGCAGCATCTTCAGATCCTGCAAGTTTCTCTCAAGCAGGTGTCCTCACTCTCGACCCCGTGAGCATTAGCCTGTGGATCTGAGCGGGCCCCACGGGCCAGCAGAGAGGGGGGGCCTGGACAGGACCCGTGTTTACATGTTCTCTGGCTCTGTGGCTCTCTGGTAATCTCAGCTTCGTTGGGTAACGCCTGTGACATGGAAAACTTATTACTTGGTGAAAAATGGCCATAAAGCGAAAGAGATAATTTTAGCAAAAGGGAAATAATGTGTTTAACATGTGGGGTGAGGATATACACAGGAAAGAGGGGACTTCCTGGGAACAGGTGATTCAGGAGAAACCTAGATGCCTGGATAAACATTTCAGTAGTCAAGCTGTGGAGGATTCTAGGATGTTGGCCTCGGGCGTGTGGTCCGCTGTCCTGGGGGGTGAGGGGAAGGGCCGAGGGGAGACACTGTCGAGGGGACCGGAAGAGGCTTGTGGTGCCGTCCTTGGTCATGTAAAGAATGAAAACCAGCCCTGACCGGTGTGGCTGAGTGGATAGAGCGTCGGCCTGTGGGCTGAAGGGTCCCAGGTTCAATTCCGGTCAAGGGCATGGACCTGGGTTGCAGGCACATCCCCAGTGGGAGGTGTGCGGGAGGCAGCTGATCGATGTTTCTAACTCTCTATCCCTCTCTCTTCCTCTCTGTAGAAAATCAATAAAATATATATTTTTTTAAAAAAAAACAGCTCTGTCCAGCTGGGCTCAGTGGATAGAGCGTTGGCCTATGGACTGAAGGGTCCCTGGTTCCGTCCACAGAGGCAGGGAGAGGGAGGGAGAGAGAGAGAAACATCAATGACAAGAGAGAATCTATTGGCTGCCTCTTGCAGTCCCCCTACCGGGGATCGAGCCCACAGCCCAGACATGTGCCCTTGACCGGAATCGAATCCGGAACCCTTCAGTCTGCAGGCTGACGCTCTCTCTACTGAGCCAGACCAGCTAGGGTGTCACTGTGGTTTTATCAATATGGAAATGAGGGTGTTCACTGCCTGGATATTAGAAAACAAGAACTAGAACCCTTTTTCTGTGAAGGGCCAGGCAGTAATCGTTTAGACTTTCCACACCTACCATCTCTTATCATAATGACTCAAAAAGCAGCCACAGACAGCCCATAAGCCAGTGGTTCTCAACCTTCCTGACGCCGCGACCCTCGAATACAGTTCCTCATGCTGTGGTGACCCCCAACCATGACATGATTTTCGTTGCTGCTTCCTAACTGTCATGTTGCTGCTGTGATGAGTCGTCATGTAAATATCTGACATGCAGGATGGTCTTAGGCGACCCCTGGGAAAGGGTCCTTCGACCGCCAAAGGGGTCGCGACCCACAGGTTGAGAACCGCTGCCCTCAGCCAACGGCTGTGGCTGTGTCCCAATAAAACTTTATTTACAAAAGAGGAGCGTGCTTGCTTGTGTCCGACATGAAGAAGTCTGAGAAAGGTGGCCTTGACCTTCCGTTAGATGCTCAAGGCTGCTGTTTCCACCTTCACTCTTCCTATTAGCTGTTACGGTGAAAAGGCACTTATTACTGTGAGAAACTCCAGGATGTGTCCTTCATCAGCCGGCTTGGTAAGAGGGACAGGACTGTCTGCCAAAGGTTCAAGATTCTACCCAGATTTGGGGGGGTATGGGAGAATGGTGGTTTTTGTTGTTGTTGTTGTTAAACCTTCCCCAAAAGAATTCTGCTGTGAAAAGGGTTTAAAAACACATTATCGCCCTAAACGATGTTGCTCAGTGGATAGAGCGTCGGTCTGCGGACTGAAAGGTCCCAGGTTCGATTTCGGCCAAGGGCATGTGCCTTGGTTGTGGGCACATCCCCAGTAGGGGGTGTGCAGGAGGCAGCTGATCCATGTTTTTAACTCTCTATCCCTCTCCCTTCCTCTCTGTAAAAAATCATTAAAATATATATTTTTTTAAAAAACACATTATCTTTTGTAACATGAATAGGGACGTGTCCTGGGTGCCCTGGACAGAAAACTCCATTCACCTTGAACTTGTGCTTCTAGAACTCGCGAAGCCTCGCCCGGAGCCGCCGCGGTGTCTGCTCTTCCCGGCTGGCTGGACGATGCGGCGACGCCTGCCCGTGCTTGATCACAGCTCCACGCCCGGCTCCTGCTGCAGGGAAGCCCAAGGTACGGTGCAGATGAATCGGGGACAGCGTGTGGCGCGTGGGGCCAGGCGTTACATAGTCGGTGGGAAATGGAGACATGCACTGTGATAGGGAAGAGTGAGGAGAACCAGCTGGTGGCTCAGGGATGCTGCAGGTGAGTTTGTAGGAAGGGGTTTCCAGGGAGCAGTGATTTGGGGGGAGTGCCCTGTGTGTGGCATCTCAGCGCTCCGAGGCCTGGAACTTGCCTGGGTGTGTGTGGGCCTGCAGTCCTGTCGTGTTCATATATGTATGTTATGTGTGTATTTCTCCACTCATTTTCTCTGTACCGTCTTCTCTGTTGAAAGAGGCATCAAGCCCTGACCGGTGTGGCTCAGTGGATAGAGCATCGGCCTGCGGACTGAAGGGTCCCAGGTTCGATTCCAGTCAAGGCCATGTACCTTGGTTGCAGGCACATCCCCAGTGGGGAGCGTGCAGGAGGCAGCTGATTGATGTTTCTCTCTCATCAATGTTTCTGACTCTCTCTCTCTCTCTCTCTCTCTCTCTCTTTCTCTCCCTTCTTCTCTATAAAAAAAATCAGTAACATATATATATTTTTTAATTTTTTAAAAAGCCCTAAACGGTTTGGCTCAGTGGATAGAGCGTCGGCCTGCGGACTGAAGGGTCCCAGGTTCGATTCCTATCAAGGACATGTACCTTGGTTGGGGGCACATCCCCGGTGGGAGGTGTGCAGAAGACAGCTGATTGATGTTTCTCTCTCATCGATGCTTCTAACTCTCTATCCCTCTCCCTTTTTCTCTGTAAAAAATCAATAAAATATATATTTTTTTAAAAATAATATCAAGCAAACCATCTTCTGGAATTCTATATGTTGTCAACCTTTAACAGTTCTTGAAGGCATTAGCGACAAATGCTTACTGGGTACTGACTAAATGGGGCTTTTATTTCATCCTAAATTTACTTCTGTAATTCCCAAGGCAGCACCTTCACACTCTCTCCCCAACGCCAGGTCTCAGGAGAGCCTGGGTCCGGACGTTCCATGCGTACCCTGCGCCCGCCCTTCCAGTTTTATAAACCTGCAGCCACTCCCTCTTCCCCAGTCCTTCTTGTGGACAAATGTAACAGCTCCCTCCTGCCCTGGGTCACTTCCTCTGCTTCTCTCTGGCCCTTTTCGTGGGATCCTGGCGGGGCAGGGACCAGGACCTCCCGCCCAGGCCCTGCTGTGGGCGGGTAACTTGCGGCTTTGGGTTTGATTCAGAAATGGCTCGGACGTTCCCACTCACACAGTCTGTAGTTCCTCTCCTTAGAGCCACAGTGACAGGAGGTGCCAGTGCCTATGCAGTTTGGCCTTTTTTGTTCAACTTTTCCTTCCCCCCATTTGTAAACACTTGCCATGACCATACAAGGGCCTGCCCTCAAAGAAAACTCACTCGGGGCTGCGTCGGAAAGGTGATGAGGGGGCTCCGTAGCTGTGCTTACACCTTCAAAACGGGCGTTTAGCCACGTCCCCTTGTCACATGTCAGCAGGATGGGCAGACAGTCGAGCCTTTCTTTATGTTGACAAGTGACCGCTCACTAATCCATCTCCGGGTATAGGTTTGAGTTACTCGTTGGCATTATAATCCGAGTGAACTAGTTAGGGCAAGGCCACACATAGCTCATCTGAGCCTCCAAATCCTTCTCCTCTCTAGATAGATATTCGAGGTGGCGGGGGGCACTTTATTAATCTAATGTCTGTCCCGTTCTGTCTGGTTTTCTGTGGTTTTTACTCTTTTTTTAAAATATATTTTTATTGATTTCAGAGAGGAAGAAAGAGGGAGAGAGAGAAAGAAACATCAATGATGAGAGAGAGTCGTCTATCGGCTGCCTCCTTCACACCCCCTCCTGGGGATCGAGCCCACAGCCCAGGTTGTGCCCTTGACCAGAATTGAACCTGGGACTCTTTAGTCCAAAGGCCAGCGCTCTGTCCGCTGAGCCAAACCGGCGAGGGCTTAGGTTAGTCTTTCTCCTCTTCGATTGCTAGATTTGCACGGCAAATTGTTAGTTAAAACCAAGTGGAGTGGCACCCGACAGTGGTCGAGCGTTTGCAAGGTCTCCTCTTGTGCCCTGCTCTTTCCAATTTGCCGTCTGTCCACTTGGCAGTATATCCGCGAAGCATCTGCCAGCTTTGCAACCTCCCAGCCAGGCTTGCGGCTCCTTCTTCCGTCCGATTTGAGGGTCTCCGTATAAAAAGAATGGGAGGAGGGGCGGTTGGGGGCAGAGGAAGCACCCAGCCACCGGCATAAAGTCACGCGGTTCCAGGCCAGCATCCTCCTGGCCCGGGACTGAGGATGGAGCCCTGTGACTGCGCTTAGGAGTTTCATTTCTATCGATCGGATGAAATCACGAGATGGGAAACACCATACAGCGTAGTTATGTGGCTTCTTGAAGTTAAATTCTGAGACGTTAAGGCTATGTTATTCTTCATCGGTTTTGGAATTTAGTTGAGAAGTTGAGGGTTTAAAAATAGAAAAAGAACCCTAACTGGTTTGGCTCTGTGGATAGAGCGTCGGCCTGCGGACCGAAGGGTTCCAGGTTCGGTTCCCTGTCAGGGCACATACCCTGGTTTCGGGCTCAAGCCCCGGTAAGGGATGTGCAGAAGGCAGCCAATCAATGGTTCTCTCTCATCAATGATGTTTCTCTCTCTCTCTCTCTCTCCCTCTCCCTTCCTCTCTGAAATCAATACAAATATATTTAAACAAATAAACATAGAAAAGTAATCGTGTGAGCTCCTGGCTTTCTGTCGGCTGCAAGGCGGCCAGCTGGGTGGCTTGTCTGCCTTGGTGACATCTCATCAGTGTCCTCCTGTGCTGTCATCTGCCTCTCTGGAGGATGACCTGGGCTGACTGTCCTTTCTCTAGCCTGGCCGTTTGCAGCCCTGAGCAGAGGCAAGGGCAGACCCGTTGGAAGGAGGACTCATGGGGGAAGGAGAGCTCCCAGGCCTCAGGCCCCAGGACACCAGACCCAGGCCCCTCGCCCCCTGGAGCTCATGGACGCTGGAGCCACTGAGGCAGCTTATCAACCTCAGGGCCAGTAATGGGAAAGCCTTGTGGTTGTACCAAAAGTATAACTTTGTGCAAAGCACTATGAACAAGAAAATCTGCAATAAAATTATGCAGGTTTGCGTTGTTTTACTAGTAAAGTTACACACACACACACACACACACACACAGGAAAAGATATGCAGAAATCTCTCCTGAAGAAAAAAATAGCATGGCCTACAGCTTGCGGCGATCGATAGAATGTCTTGAGACGGGCCACATTCAGCCACTTCGGCGAGATCGTTAAAGGATCTGCTGAGTGAGGAGAAGCGAGGGGCGTGAGGACAGCCAGAACCGTGGCCTCCGCGGCCGTGGAAACACTGCTGTCGGCGTTTTCGTGTCTCCCGTCGGTCCCACGTTTGCGTGTCTGATAACAGCGCGTTTTCTCAGCCATCCTAAGGCTCGTTTCCTCTTGGGAGATCACAACCCAAGCAGAAGGCCCAGGGCAGTCTCTGCCGATCTGAGACCTTGGCAGGGGCAGGGGGCGTTTCTCCTGACACAGCCACTGAAATGGCATGTCCTGTGGATGGAGAGCAGGCAGGCTCAGCTGGAAAGATGAAGCAGGCCAGGTCGAGGGCACCAGGCCTCTAGTAGGCATATAAGATCTTTGGTGAATCTCTTCCGGCCCTCCCCCCTCCCCACTTCTCTCTGAGATTCATCAGTCTGTTCCATGTTTCCATGCCTGTGCATTGAGCGTCTGCCCCCTGGTGGTCAGTGCGCGTCATAGCTATCAGAGGGTTGCTTAGCCTTTTATATATATAGATGAATTATTGAGATCCCGCAAAAGACTTCTGTCTTTTTTTTTAAGGGGGTGGGGTAGCAGAAACGACAGAGGTGGCAGTGAAATAAGTGCTATGCCAGGTCTTCGCTCCCCATCGCCGAGAGGAAGGTGTACGCACAGCAAGGGGGGGGGGAACCTCCATGAATCACAAACACCTGGAATGAGCCTGCGTTTTGCCTCTTCCTCTATGAGTTTGTCTTCTTCCCTCGGGCTGCCCTGCAGTGTGTGTTAGACTCACAGGACTTAAAGGGACGTGTCCACGAGAGGCCGGCTCTCAGACACGAGCGCCAGAGGCATGGTGACCAAGAGCCGGCTCTGGAAGTTCTGGAACTTTCATTGGCATTAGCGTCAGCCATTTGATACCTAATCTCTGTGGTGTGTGTGTGTGTGTGTGTGTGTTCATTTTCCCACAGCTAAGATGCGGGGTTTATGAATTCAGAGGCTGGCTTCCGCCGAAATGCTGTCCTTTTTTTAAAAAAATTTTTTTTATTGATTTTTTACAGAGAGGAAGGGAGAGGACTAGAGAGTTAGAAACATCGATGAGAGAGAAACATCAATCAGCTGCCTCCTGCACACTCCCAACTGGGGATGTGCCCGCAACCAAGGTACATGCCCTTGACCGGAATCGAACCTGGGACCCTTCAGTCCTCAGGCCGACGCTCTATCCACCGAGCCAAACCGGTCAGGGCCGAAATGCTG